>JAUDYJ010000001.1:2298020-2588020 GCA_030761175.1 Masticophis lateralis | reverse complement strand
GGTTTAGGCATGAAACCCAACTGGGTGATTTTGAGCCAATCACCAGGAGACTGGGAGTTCTAGTCCCACCCTAGGCATGAAAGCCAGCAGAGTGATCTTTGGCCAGTCCCCCTCTCTCCGCCGAACCCACCTCCCAGGATTGTTGTTGCAGGGGAAAAAGGAGGAGGAAGGAGTAGATTAGGTACGCTTGCTACTTTCATTGATTAGCACAAACGAGGAAGAAAGAAATAAATCACAGATAAGACAGGAGGGTAATGTTGGTGTTGCAGCTCTTCTCCGTCAGCTGGTGGCACATGGGTTTTAGAACCCTACCTGGGACATTACCCTAATGCTGCTGAAACATCTGTATGCAGTGATCAGAATTGGGACTATCCACCCCTGAATCTTTCACACTGCACTTTTTTAATTGGAAATATTTATGGGGGATTCTGGGAGTTGAAGTCCACCCATCTTCAAGCTTCCAAGGTTGAGAAACACTGATCTAAACTATCTTAGGGGAAGAGAATTTGAGGAGGCTACTGATTCAACTGAGCCCCCCCCCCCCCCCGTTGCCTCAGAAGGAAAATCTGGATTCTTTTCACTTCAGGAAATCCTCAGTTTACGACCACAAAGGAGCCCCACGTTTACGTTGTTAAGCGAGACATTTGTTAAATGCGTTCACGCCATTTTTCCGGCCACCGTTGTTGAAGTGAAACCCTGTGGCTCTTAAATGAGTCACTCTGTCATTAAGCGAATCCAGTTTCCCCCCCCCCACCCCTTGACTTTCCTCGTCAGAAGGCTGAAAAAGGGGGATCACGGGACCCCAGGATGCTACGACTGTCATAAATGTGAGTCCGTCGTCAAGAATCCGAATGTAAATTGTGTGACTCTGGGGGATGCTGCTACGGTCAGAAGTGTGAAAAACGGTCCTAAGTCACTTTTTTTCAGAGCTGTTGTAACTTTGAACGGTCACTAAATGAACCGTTGTAAGTCGAGGACTACTTGTACAATCCCCTAAAGCCATTTTTTATTTTACTGATTTAATAACCTCAAAGCCAGGACAGGAAAGAACCAACCCAAAGGTAAAACTCCAAAAGAGCTAAAAAAAAAATCAATTTTTGGTGAACTCATGTGAGTCAGTGGCTAAGATGCTGAGTTTGTCAATCAGAAAGTTCGGCGGTTCGAATCTCTCATATAGGTCTCCTGAGTGAGCAGGGGGTTGGACTAGATGCCCTCCAAGGTCCCTTCCCTTCTGTTACTGTTGCCACAGCACTGATTTATGACTGCTGTTCACACTTACGACCGTTGCCCCATCCTTGTGGCCACGTGATCAAAATCAAGACGCTTGGCAACTGGCATGGACTTATGACGGTTTCAGTGTCCCGGGGTCACATCGCATGATCCCCAGTTGCGACCTGCTCACCCGCAAAGTCCACGGGGAAGCCAGATTCACTTAACAACCGTGTGGCTCTCTTTACAACAGAAGTGATTCCCTTAACCACGGCGACAACAATAAAATCCTAAAATGCAGCCTGACTCCTTCAACGACTGTCTCGCTTGATGGAAATTCGGGCCTCCGTTGCGGTCGTAAGCCGAGGAACGTCCTATAAGGGACTTTTCCTCGGACCAACATGCCTTCCCTTCTTTCTCTAGGGCTCTTTAAACGAAACTAGGACGACACAACCGGATGTGAGCGTGCAAAGCTGCACAGTTGGTGGGGACCTCTGCGGGGAGACTTCGGTGGCAGACAGATGTGATTTTTTTAGTCGGACAGCTGGCGCAGTGAGATATGTGTGTGTGTCCTTGCCTTGTCCCGTGGATTTTCGGAGCCCTACGGTTTCCATTTCTGGAGAAGACCAAGTGGTCAAAACAGGGAGGTTTTCTTTTACCTATTGGGAGGAGAACATCTTGCCTAATTGTTAAGTTGAGCCTCCTTTCAAGAGAAGGATTGCCCCCCAAAAAGCGAAGAAGACCCTCAGGATGAGGTTGGCACCTTCTTAAGAGAAACAAGAGCTGCTCTTTCTGTATCGTGGACCACAATGTGGGGGTTTTCTACCGTTTTGATCCTCCTTGGTGAAAAAAATCAACCTTCTTCTTTACTGGGAGAAGAACGAAGAACTTCTGAGTACGAAAAACACTATTGAGATCCTTCAAAGCATGCAAGATGGACTTAATCCTCTCTTCTTCCTCTCCCGATGGATTCCACAAAGGATGGAAAACCCTGTTGGGAATATTGTATTTTAGATTTAAAAAAAAAAAAAAAACCATTTGCACGCTGGTAGGAAAACCCTTGATGGGGTTAATGTTGTTATGCACCCAAATACGGGCTGGTAGTTGCTCTCCATCCTCCTTGAAACATCTGTGTCTCTTCACTTCTGTTTGCCCTTGAGTTCTGCCCGTCTTAAGTTCACCCAGGGTCCTTTGGGATCCGGCTGGGATATCAAATAATGGCACCCCATAATTATTTATGCAAAAAAAAAAAAACTTGGCAAAAGAGCCGAGGGTGGGGTGGGATGCAGCAAAAGAAGGAGCGGTTTGCAGAAAAAGAGAGGCAATTTTGCAACAGCTCTAAAAGAATTGAACAATAAATTACGCTTAGCCGCTGCCGATCTATTCTGTGAAATCCAAGCCTAAGCCCCCTCCCCCAAAATTTGGAATCTGGGAAATTCATTTTGCAAAGAAAATTTATTTTGCAAAGAAGCAAAGAATCCGGCTCACTTATTTTATATTTTAACTGCGGGGGGGGGGGGGGGGGGAAACCTTAGGTGGAGAATTAAACCGTAACGAAGACTTTTACGAATATGGGCATAACAGCTCCCTTGAAAAGTTATACAGGTTTGATTGTTGTTTGAGAAATCAAATTCCCCCAGCAGAACAGCCCTTTGGGGACCAATTATTATACCTGTAAATCGAATTTATCCAGCTGGGTAGCTTTCAAACAAATCCCAAGAGATCCTCTCTTGGTTAAACTATAATTTCCCTGTAAATGTTTGGTTATCTGGGCTGCCACATGCTTCGTGTGCTGTTTTCTAGATTTTTCACACCCTCCTAATATTCATTCTGAGTGTGGCATGGTCAGCATCTTTGGAAGGACTAGAGATTATGCACGCTATAGAAAAACCTGGAAATACGACAGGAGATGAGAAGGGTGAAATAACCTGATTCGGAGGCTCTGTTCTTTTAAGACTGCGCCCGTTTTGTAGACACAAAACAATTTCCTGCTGGAGTCTACATCTCAAATTTTTCAAAGATAGCATGGAAATGAGGGGTCTTTGGTGCTCTCTGTGCTTGGCTGTTCTCTTGCAGATGTTTCTGTGAAGTTTCCGAAAGATGCCCTAATTAATTCATGAGCCATGAGCCAAAATTCAAAAGAAATACAGTCATTTATTAGGAGCACTGTTTCGGCAATATTCGGATGCCGTTAGAACTAATCCCACGTAGATTTACGTTCCCCTATGACCCTGTCTCTCTCCTTCTCCCTGGCCATGTCATAAATCACATTCTCCAATTAACCACTTTGGCTGGATGTGAAATCCAACACCCTCCTACTGATTGCGGTCAGGAAGCATGTATGGAATGTAGCTTCAGTTAGGGAAATAAAATCAGCTCTATCGGTTCTCCCTCCCTCCTGCTCATGGCAACTTGAAAGCTTTGCAAGTTGACAGTTTCATGACCCAAAGTAGGTAACATCATCAGCACTAAAACCACTAACCTCAACACCAAGGTTCTCCTCCTCCTCCTCCTCCTCTCCACAAACCCTACTCCCTTCTAGCACTGATCATGTTCCCTAGTTGGGTAATGAAACACAGAGAGCACAGAGAGCACCAAGGACCCCCCGCCCCCATTTCAATCCTGAGCTACAAATATGATCCTGTATTGATAGCATGAAAATGTTCTTCCAAATCCTGAAGCTGGTTGGTAGTGGGACCCAGAGAAATTGCGCAATGAACTTCAAAGCAGTCGTTAAGGAGGACCGCATAGAGATGGCAGAACGTAAAGAAAGAAAGCAAACCGGAAAACAAAAACATGGACTAGAAGACCTCCAAGGTCCCTTCCACTCTTATTCTGCTATCCCTTCCTTCCTTCCTTCCTTCCTTCCTTCCTTCCTTCCTTCCTTCCTTCCTTCCTTCCTTCCTTCCTTCCCTCCCTCCCTCCCTCCCTCCTTCCTTCCTTCCTTCCTTCCTTCCTTCCTTCCTTCCCTCCCTCCCCAACTCTGGAGGTTTTTAAGAAGAGATTCAATAACCGTTTATCTGAAATGGTGTAGGATCTCCTTCTTGAGTAGTGGGGTTGGAGTAGAAGACCTCCAACTCTGTTAGTTTGTTGGAGAGAGGCTGGCACCTTATGTACAGCTACAGCTTGTAAACCTTGGCTTTCCAAAGCTCCGAGTAGACCTTTTACACTCATCCATCACCCAGATGCCAAGAAGCTGCCTTGAGTCGCCGGAAGAGAAGTCTTGCCACTCAGTCCATTTGCGTGAGAGTGGATTACACCGGCTTTAGTGTCCAATAATCCATTAGTAAGAAGTTTGCAGAAACATCAGCCAATTCCTCCGTGCCGGCTCCCTCATTCGGATGGGAGAACAACGTCCAGCCTCACCTGGAAAAATTACTCAGGAGTTTTGGAGGAACTGTTGACTCATCGGTGCACAGGCTTGGGGCTACTACATAGTAGTGCCTACTACGAGCTTACTACAGGTCATTCCTTCACTTGAAATAGTTCATCTATTGATCTTTAAAAGTTACAACAGCACTGAAAATAGTGACTTACAACTGTTTTTACACCAACCTACTGCAACCTACTGCAGCCTCCCTACAGTCACACGATCAAAATTTAGATGCTTGGCAACTGACTCATATTTATGACGGTCGCCTCTTTTTGTGACCTTCTGATATGCAAGGAAGCCAGATTCACTCAACAACCGGGTTAGCAGCCACTGCAGTGCTTCATTTAACGACCATGGCAAGAAAGGACGTAAAACCAGGACGTAAACATTCACTTAACAATTACTTCGCTTAGCAATGGAAACTTTGCACTCAATTGTGGTCGTAAATCGAGGACTCCTTTTGAATCCCAGCTGCCTTTTGAGCCTTTTGCTACATCTGATCAGATGCTCCTTCATTCACCGTCATGACATTGGGTGTAGATCTTCCGAGATTCAAATATGCGGACAAAACCATTTGGAAAATATTTTCCAGGATTAGCTGCAACCTTCATTACATTCGGCTTGCTTTATTCTATAGGAAGTCCTCGATTTATTAACTTTTACTACTGCTTTCTGGCAAAAAAATCATCCCGTAGTGAACAATGGGTTCACATTTTACGACTGCCATGCCATGTTCCACTTAAAGACCTTTGCAAAAAAAATTTAAAACGCCCCATGATGATTTTACAATTGTAATGGCCAGGCTCAATTACGGTCATATGTCGAGGACTTCCTGGAATGCCAGCAACTCTTAGAAACTAAGCCGAGGTGGGCACAGATAAGTCTGGAGCACATCCAGATGTTGAGATCCAGGAAAGTGACCAAGAAAAGTGACCACAGAAAATAAAGACGGGAGAGACCACGAGAATCCTGCACAATGTGGATAATTCCTGATGATCACAGTTTGATTTCGGGAAGATTTAAATTTTAATTTTTTTTGTACCAGGAAATGCTGGGACTCTACTTAGGACTGTTTTTTTCAAGGCTCGTTGCAAGACCATTTACAGCTGACTTGATATATTGCAAGGGTGTCTAATCTTAGCAACTTTAAAACCTGTGGACTCCCAGAATTCCCCAGCCAGGATGCTTTAAGAGGGGTGGACTTCAACTCAGCAGGCTGACTGGGGAATTCTGGGAACTGAAGTCCTCCCATCTTAAAACAAGCTGGCTGGGGAATTCTGGGAACTGAAGTCCTCCCATCTTAAAACAAGCTGGCTGGGGAATTCTGGGAATTGAAGTCCACAGGTCTTACAGTTGCCATGGCTGGACACCCCTAATGTATTTCATCAGGAGGGACTTTGAGATTAATCAAATGTTAATTTCATTAGCAGAGACAGCCCCACCGTTCACCTCTTCCCATGCCTGCATCTTCCCTTTGCTCAGGGTTCAAATCTCATGTACAGAATACAGTCCCTCTCATTTGGAAGCATTGCATGCATTTTCCTGACCCTTCATGGGGATCTGGTCAGAAAAGTCAAGATGGCCACCATCACCATAGGAACAAAACACCTCCTGTTTTTACATCCCTCAGATATGCAATTGCACCCAAGCAACGGAGCTGTGAGAGGCTGGATTGCACTGGCGTGGGCGCCATCTTGACTTTTTTGACCTTAGACCCCTGCGTATGAGGAGCTACGACTGCAGCGTCCTCCCCAATTCCAGAAACCTTGTAGCCAACTTGATTTTTGTCATTTAGGATGACAAAAACGCTGGGAACAAAATGGGTTTTGTATCTTCCATTTTTGCAAGAGACCATGTTGTGTTTTTGTTTTTTCCTTTATTTTTCTTGGCATGATGGGGAATAAAATTAAAAAAAAACACCACCAAAAATTGATTTTTGCTTGAGTCTGTATCGGTGTCCATACTGGGCCCAAAATAAAATAAACGACAGAAATAAACAGGGAAAAAAATTATCCTGAGGTAAAATGGGTGGCCTACACGAAGCACGAAGCCGAGAACACCAGCCTGAAGATGACGAATGAGACTTCGTCGAAACGTCGCCAAGATACTTCCAATTTTACGCGGGAGAAGACCCGAATAACCAAAGACCTACATACAAACACCTGCGAAAACCTCAGAAATATATATATGTATATGTATATGTATATGTATATGTATATGTATATGTATATGTATATGTATATGTATATGTATATGTATATGTATATGTATGTATGTATGTATATATATATGTGTATATATATATATATATATATATATATATATATATATATATATATGTCTATATATATATGTCTATGTAAATTTTCACGGGTATATATGTGTGTAATATATATATATATTTAAATATGTGTATTTCTCTTTATGTGTATACATGGGATGAGGGTGTGGCTAACTGATGAGGGCTTATAAGGCCAAAATAGATCTATCTTAGTCTCCCAATGGGCAGCAGAGGTTTGCTGGCTGCCAGAAAAAAAAAGCCTAGAGACTAGTGGATTGTGATTTCACTGAACTAGGGCTGAAGGAAAATCTTGGTTACGTAGGAAAAACCTGGCTAAAAGAAAAACACACACACACATATATAAATATATATATTCTTTCCTTTTCATAGGCTTTATGTATATTTCTCTTTAGCCAGGTTCTTCCTACGTAAACCAAGATTTTTATGCAGCCCTAGTTCAGTGAAATCACAATCCACTAGTTTCTAGGCTTTTTTTTTTTCCTGGCAGCCAGCAGACCCTCTGCTGCCCATTGGGAGACTAAGATAGATCTATTTCAGGCTTATAAGCCCTCATCAGTTAGCTACACCCTCATCCCCAAATGCCTAGAGACTAGTGGATTGTGATTTCACTGAACTAGGGCTGCATAAAAATCTTGGTTTACGTAGGAAGAACCTGGCTAAAGAGAAATACACATAAAGCCTACGAAAAGGAAAGAAAACAAATACTGTACCTTTACAGGGAGGATATATAGGATAAGGGTGTGGCTAACTGATGAGGGCTTATAAGGCCAAAATAGATCTATCTTAGTCTCCCAATGGGCAGCAGAGGGTTTGCTGGCTACCAGAAAAAAAAGGCCTAGAAACTAGTGGATTGTGATTTTACTGAACTAGGGCTGCATAAAAATCTTGGTTTACGTAGGAAGAACCTGGCTAAAGAGAAATACATATACATATACATATACATATACATATACATATACATATACATATACATATACATATACATATACATATACATATACATATACATATACATATACAGAGAGAGAGAGGGAGAGAGAGAGGGAGAGGACCTCCCTCCCACCTTCTCTGACTTACATTTAGACTTGACATCCTTTACCCAAACGTTCAGCCTCGCTGGCATCCATCCGTTGCACCTCAGAGCAAGATTTTTTGCAGAAAACACTCCGGGGATGCTGCTGCTAGTTGGGGCAAAAGTAGTGAGGGTATCATGGTGTAAGGGGTTGGGTTGGCAAATCCACTTGGCATTCCCCACCTGCACCCCACCCAAGCGAAGACACCATCTAGGTCAGAGGCCTTCAAACTGGGCAGCTTTAAGACTTGAGGACTTGAGTTGAAGTCCACAAAGCTGCCCAGTTTCAAGGCCTCTGATCTAGGTTGTCTGGCTGGGTTTCCAAATCGCAGCTTGTGAATCAACCGTGATCAAGGGTTATTCTTAAAGGGTCACTTGGCGCTCTCTGAGCTGGGTGGTCTTCTTGTAGACATTTCACTACCCAACTAGATAACATCATCAGTGTGATTGTGGAGTGGAGAAAGGGGAGGACGACTGTGGGGATCCTAAGTGCTTGGTTGTTTTCTAGAAAGGAGTGGGGTTGGCTCTCTGTTTATACACAAGTGACTTGCCCTGTTAGTGATGAAGGGGACATGATTTCTTCTTGGTAATTAAACAAAAAGGAACCCCCTCTGCCTTCTTGCACTGATGATGTTCCCTAGCTGGGTCATGAAACGTTTGCAAAAAACCCACCAAGCTCAGAGAGCACCAAGGATTCTACAGTCCTCCTCTCCTCTTCCTTCTCTCCTTTCTCTTATTCCTCTTTCCCTTCTTCCTCCTCCTCCTCTCTTTCTGTTTTTTTCTGCTTTTTTGCATCACTCCCTTCTAGCATTGATGATATTCCCTAGTTGGGTAATGAAATGTTTGCAAGAACATAACTAAACTCAGGGAGTCCCAAGGACCCCATAGTCCTCCTCCTCCCTCCTCCCTGCAAACCCCACTCCCTTACACCACTGATGATGTTCCTTAGTTGGGTCAAGAAACGTCTACAAGAAAATCACCAAGTTCAGAGAGCGCTAATTGTTCCTCATTTCAATCCTGAGCTACACATGTTCTCCTTATTGGTAAGAGGCTCTTTCTAGGAACCATAAATACAGTAGAGTATAGATAGAGAATAACAGAGTTGAAAGGGCTCTCAGAGGTCTTTTATTTTATTTTATTATTTATTTATTTTTATTAATTAGATTTATATGCCGCCCTTCTCCGGAGACTCAGGGTGGCTTACAATGCGTTAAGCAATAGCCTTCATACTTTTGTATATTTATACAAAGTCAGCTTATTGCCCCTACAAACTGGGTCCTCAATTGACCTACCTTAGAAAGGATGGAAGGCTGAGTCAACCTTGAGCCTCGAACTCGCATAATTGCAGACAGCTGAGTGTTAATAACAGGCCATCTAGCCTGTCGAGCTATCTGAGGCTCTCTAGTCCAACTCCTGCTCCAGCAAATTAGGATTTTCCCTCTCTCTCTCTCTCTCTCTCTCTCTCTCTTACTCACACACACACACAGCACTCCTTGCACTAACCCATGCGGCTTTCTTTGATCTTGGCTTCCAAGTTGGGTAATGCCAGGCCAACGCAGGCTTATCCAGCCGCCAACCCATAAAGCAAGCTTATTCAGTTCAACATAGCCCGCTTCGACCGTCCGTCCCCCTCCCAAGAAATGCATTACTTCTCCTGAGTAAGCAGCCTAATCCATCAGGGAATGGATGGAGGTGTGGGGGGGACGGGGACGGGACACTTAGCCGAATGAGAAAATTCAGCAGCAAGCCAGTTTTTGAATTATGGCAGCAACCGGATGAATATCCGTGGGTGTGGGCTTCCACGCCCTGCTCCGGCCTCTTGGCTCGTGGTCAGTTTCTCCATCAGCAGAAATGGTGGAGAGAGAGAGGGAGGGAGTGGGGGGGGGGGAAGGGGAGGGGGGAGGGAGAGAGAGAGATTACCTACGTAACAAGCCATGCATGCATACAGCAAATCCAAAGATGATGTATTTTCCCACATCTGCGGATGGATAGAATGCGAGGGCTGGAAAGGGACATTAGAGGTCTTCTATCTCAACCCCCTTCTCAAAGCAGGGGTCTCATACCATCCTAGTTAAACGGCGGTCCGATCTCTTCTTGAAAACCTCCAGTGATGAGGCAGCAGCAGCACTCACAACTTCTGGAGGCAAGCAGTTCCACGGGTGAATTGTCCTCACTGCCAGAGAGTTTCTCCTTAATTCCAGGTTGCTTGAAGCATTAATACCACTTTAATACCACGTGAAGTGTTAATACCGCTTTATAAGGCCTCGGTAAGGCCACCCTTGGAATCCTGCATCCAGTTTTGGTCGCCACGATGTAAAAAAGATGTGGAGACTCTAGAAAGAGTGCAGAGAAGAGCAACCAAGAGGATTAAGGGACTGGAGGATGAAACATAGGAAGGAACTGGGCATGTCTAGTCTGATGAAAAGAAGGACCAGGGGAGACAGGATAGCAGTCTTCTAATATCTGAGGGGCTGCCACAGAGAGGAGGAAGGGGGTCAAGCTATTTTCCAAGGGACCTGAAGGCCAGACAAGGAACAATGGATGGAAACTAACCAAGGAGAGAAGCAAACCTAGAAGCATGGAGAAATTTCCTGACAGTTAGAACAATTAATCAGTGGAACAGCTTGCCACTAGAAGTTGTGAATGTTCCAACACTGGAAGCTTTTAAGAAGATGTTGGATACCCACTTGTCTGAAGTGGTGTAGGGGTTCCTGCCTAGGCAGGGGGTTGGACTAGAAGACCTCCAAGGTCCCTTCTGACTCTGTTATTCTATTCTATTCTATTCTATTCTATTCTATTCTATTCTATTCTATTCTATTCCATTCCATTCCATTCCATTCCATTCCAATTTTTCTATTCTATTCTATTCTATTCTATTCTATTCTATTCTATTCTATTCTATTCTATTCTATTCTATTCTATTCTATTCTATTCTATTCTATTCCATCCCTTTATTCCTATTCCATTCCAATTTTTATTCTATTCTATTCTATTCTATTCTATTCTATTCTATTCTATTCTATTCTATTCTATTCTATTCTATTCTATTCCAGTCCATTCTATTCCATTCCATTCCATTCCATTCCATTCCAATTTTTCTATTCTATTCTATTCTATTCTATTCTATTCTATTCTATTCTATTCTATTCTATTCTATTCTATTCTATTCTATTCCATTCCATTCCAATTTTTCTATTCTATTCTATTCTATTCTATTCTATTCTATTCTATTCTATTCTATTCCATCCCTTTATTCCTATTCCATTCCAATTTTTATTCTATTCTATTCTATTCTATTCTATTCTATTCTATTCTATTCTATTCTATTCTATTCTATTCCATTCCATTCCATTCCATTCCAATTTTTCTATTCTATTCTATTCTATTCTATTCTATTCTATTCTATTCTATTCTATTCTATTCTATTCTATTCTATTCTATTCTATTCCATCCCTTTATTCCTATTCCATTCCAATTTTTATTCTATTCTATTCTATTCTGTTCTGTTCTGTTCTGTTCTGTTCTGTTCTGTTCTGTTCTGTTCTGTTCTATTCTATTCTATTCTATTCTAATATTCTAATTTTCCATTATTCTATTCTATTCTATTCTATTCTATTCTATTCTATTCTATTCTATTCTATTCTATTCTATTCCATTCCATTCCATTCCAATTTTTCTATTCTATTCCATTCTATTCTGTTCTGTTCTGTTCTGTTCTGTTCTGTTCTGTTCTGTTCTGTTCTGTTCTGTTCCGTTCCGTTCCGTTCCGTTCCGTTCCATTCCATTCCAATTTTTCTGTTCTGTTCTGTTCTGTTCTGTTCTGTTCTGTTCTGTTCCATTCCGTTCCGTTCCGTTCCGTTCCGTTCCATTCCATTCCATTCCAATTTTTCTATTCTATTCTATTCTGTTCTGTTCTGTTCTGTTCTGTTCTGTTCTGTTCTGTTCCGTTCCGTTCCGTTCCGTTCCGTTCTGTTCCGTTCCATTCCAATTTTTCTATTCTATTCTATTCTATTCTATTCTATTCTGTTCTGTTCTGTTCTGTTCTGTTCTGTTCTGTTCTGTTCTATTCTATTCTATTCTATTCTATTCTATTCTATTCTATTCTATTCTATTCTATTCTATTCTATTCTTCTCTCCTTGATTTGTTTCCACCTGTTGCTTCTTGTCCTGCCTTCTGGTGCTTTGGAGAATAATTTGACCCCCTCTTCTCTGGGGCAACCCCTGAGATATTGGGAGATTGCTATCATGACCTTCTCTTCACTAGAGTAGCCATGCCCAGTTCCTGTAACCGTTCTTCGTATGTCTTAACTTCCAGTCCCTTAATCCTCTTGGTTGCTCTTCTCTGCACTCTTTCTAGAGTCCAGATCCACTTCACAACCATGTGACTAACTTAACAACTGCAAATGGTTCACGACTGTGGCGAGAAAGGTGGTGAAATGAGGCAAAATTCACTTAACAAACATCTTGTTTAGCAACTGAAATGTGGGGCTTGGTTGGGGGAGGGTTGCACGTCGAGGACTGACTGTACAGAAAAGAGACCACTCAGCTAGCTTTCCTTTTTTTTTCCTTTTGGGAAAACCTTGAGTTTTCCACATCAGTAAATGAGAAATAAGCCATTGGTGGGAAGGGACGTTTTGAAGCTTGCTCACAATTTGGAGTATTTAAAGTCGTTTTCACACCTGCCCCCACCATTTAAATATAAATATATGCAACACATTTAAAAGGGGGTTTGCAGTCTAAACAAAGGCTGTGTTTGCATAACACTCTTGGCCAGAATTAACTCATGAGGGGTCCTTGGTGCTCTCTGAGCTTGGTGGTTTTCTTGGAGAGCTCTCATGGCCCAGCTAGGTTACATCATCAATCCTAGGAGGGAAAGGGGTTTGAGGAGAGGAGGTGGAAGAGGATTGAGGGCAATGGTGAAATCCAGATTTTTTTACTACCAGTTCTGTGGGTGTGGCTTGGTGGGCATGGTGTGGCTTTGTGAGAGTGGCAGGGGAAGGATATTGGAAAATCTCCATTCCCTCCCCACTCGAGGGCCAGCCAGAGGTGGCATTTGCCGGTTCTCCAAACTACTCAAAATTTCCGCTACCGGTTCTCCATAACCTGTCAGAACCTGCTGGATTTCTGATTGAGGGATGATTGGTGCTCTCCAAGTTGGCTAGTTTTCTTGCAAATGTTTTATTACCAAGCTAGGTTACATGACCAGTGCTAGAATGGAGTGGGGTTTGCAGAGGGGAGGAGGAAGAGGAGGACAAGAAACAATGGATGGAAACTTATCAAGGAGAAAAGCAACCTGGAACTAAGGAGAAATATCTTGACAGTTAGAGCCAGTGGAACTGCTTGCCACCAGAAGTTCTGGGTGCTTCATCATTGGAGGTTTTTAAGAAGAGACTGAACAACTTTTTTTTTTTTGGGGAATGGTATAGGGTCACCTGCTTGAGGAGGGGGTTGGACTAGAACAGGGGTCACTAACCTTTCGGACCTCAGGGACCACTAAATTCATCATTTTAAATCCTGCGGACCACTGATATGAATTTTTTAAACAGATAAATCGTATTTACTGCAATGGGGCCTGGTGGCTCAGCAGACTAATGCATTGTGATTAACATCCAGCTGTCTGCAATTACTGTAAGTTCAAATCTCACCAGGCTCAAGGTTGACTCAGCCTTCCATCCTTTCTAAGGTACGTGAAATGAGGACCCAGTTTGTGGGGGCAATAAGATGACTTGGTATAAATATACAAAAGTATGAAGGCTATTGCTTGGCGCATTGTAAGCCGCCCTGAGTCTCCGGAGAAGGGCGGCATATAAATCAATTTTTTTTAAAAAATGTAGATAATTGTTCTGTGGACCAAAATTTTCTCATGGACCGCCAATGGTCCATGGACCACTGATTGGTGACCCCTGGATTAAAAGACCTCCAAGGTCCCTACAGCTCTATTCTGATTGAGGGATGATGGATGGATGGATTGAAATGGTATCTAGTTTCTGCTTGAGAAGGGGGTTAGGCTAGAAGACCTCTGAGGTCCCTTCCAACTCTGTTATGCCCTTATCTGCACAGCATCTTCCTGGTCATCTGGACACAGCCTTGTGTCCCAGCCCCCTCTTCCAGCTGTGGGGCAAAGAAAGCCAGGATTCAGGAAAAAAAGGGGGAGAAAAGAAAATTGGAGCAGATTTTCCCGGCCACCCAAAGCGAGGCCGGAGATCTGGACCGTCAGATGATTAGACCTGACAGTTTTTCGGGAGTGCTGACTACTTTGGCCTGCTCAATTATTAATCCATCCAACAACTTAACGGGTGATCATGAATTATTGATCCCGATCGGAAAGCTGGGCAGCCAAAACAAACCCAAGAAGGACACCATCGGATGTGCTTTTCTGCACCAAGTGTGAACAGCAGATTTCGTTCGTTTTAATAGCCTTTTGAATGGATTTAGTTTTGCAGAAGCAGCTGTGAAAGGGGGACGGGACGGTGTCCGAATCGAAGTGAAGACACCTCCTCCTGCCAGAAGGGACCCTGGAGGTCTTCTAGTCCAACCCCCTGCTCAGGCCTGGAGATCCTATCCCATTCCAGACAAATCGTTGTCCAATTTCATTTTAGAAACTTCCAGTGTTGGAGCATTCACAACTTCTGGTGGCAAGCAGTTCCACTGGTTAATTGTTCTCACTGTTAGGAAGTTTTTCCGTAATTCCCGGTTGCTTCTCTCCTTGATGAGTTTCCATCCATTGTTTCTTCTCCTGCCTTCAGGGGCTTTGGAGAATAATTTGACCCCCTCTTCTTTGGGGTAGCCACTTAAATAACTGGAACGCTGCTGTCATGCCACTTCCAGTCCTTTTTTTCTCTAGATCTTTTTTTCCAGCAAGAAAATGAGCTCAGATCCTTTTGCAAGAATCCGCTGGCTTCGCAAAGATCCACTCGAACAGGGTAGGGGAAACTCACCAATGGTAGTCCTTGATTTACGACCAACAATGGAGCCCAACATTTCTGTTGGCGAAGAAGACAAACTATTCAGGAGTTTTGGGCCCGTTTTAACCATCTTTCTTGCCACAGTTGTTCAGTGAGTCCCACATTGGTAAGTGAATCACATGACACACAGACACCCCCCCCCCCCCGGGACACTGCCGCAGTCATAAATACGAATCAGTTGCCGAGTGTCTGAATTTTGATCCCATGACACGTGGGGATGCTATAACAAGTTGTGTGAAAAATGGATGTTACATCGCTTGAGTGCCATGGTTAAATTTGAACGGTCCTTAAATGAACGGTTGTTACGTCGAGGACTTCCTGGACCGAAAAGGGAATTGTAATAGCTGTTTTTGCACACCTCAGGCCCTGGATTCAAATCCCACCACTCATTCCTCCTTTAGGAAGAGATGGGAAGAATCTGGCTAATCCAGGGTAGAATTTACCTGGAAATAATAGGAAAATTTACGTACAGGTACTACTCGACGTATGACCATAGCTGGGATCGAAATTTCTGTGGCTAAACAAGCAGGTTCTTAAGTGAGTTATTACCTGATTTTATGAAATATATATATTCTTCAGGCTGGTGTTTTTGGCTTCGTGCTTCTAGGAGCAATGTGAGATCGCAGCTGTTTCTTCCTTTTAATTGCTAGTGAGGGTGTGAACTGATTGGGTGGGAGCTTGTGTTGATTGGGTGGGGGTGTGTTCTGATTGATTGAGGGCTTGGCTGTGCTCTGATTGGCTGCGGGTGTGTTCTGTTTGGGTTGGGGCTTGGTTGTGCTCGGGTTAGTCTGAGTTGCAGGGGGATTTGAGCTGATGAGCTGCGTTTTTGTTGTTTGGCTTCGTGTTCGTGGCTGTGCCACCTCTTCATGGTGGGTGTCCGTCTGCTGTATGGATTGGATGGGTTTAAAAGGAAGTAACAGCTGCGATATCGCATTGCTTCTAGAAGCACAAAGCCAAAAACACCATGACGAAGATGACGAATGAGACTTTGTCGAAACGTCGCCAAGACACTTCCAATTTTACGTGGAAGAAAACTCGAATAACCAAAGACCTACATACAAACACCCGCGAAAACCTCAGAAAACATATATGTGGCCAAGTGTCTTGGCGACGTTTCGACGAAGTCTCATTCGTCATCTTCAGGCTGGTGTTCTCGGCTTCGTGCTTCCAGGAGACTTCGTCGAAACATCGCCAAGACACTTCCAATTTTATGCGGGAGAAGACCCGAATAACCAAAGACCTATATATATATAGATAGATAGATAGATAGATATATAGATAGATATATAGATAGATAGATAGCCTTGGTCGCTAAATGAATCACTGTGATTGTTAAGTGAATCAAAGGAAATCCAGGTTTTCTCAGATGGACTTTGCTTGGCTTGGGGAAAGAAAAGCTGGCTTGATTGTTAAGTGAATCAAAGGAAATCCAGGTTTTCTCAGATGGACTTTGTTTGGCTTGGGGAAAGAAAAAAACAGAAAAACAAAACAGAAATCACGTGACCAAAAGGAAGCTGTAACAGTCATAAGTACATGCCAATTTCCAAGTGCCCAAATTTTGATCACCTGACCATGGGAAGGCTGCAACTATTGTTAGGTGTGAAAAACGGGTCGTAAGTTAAATTTTTTTTCATTGCTGCGGCAACTTTAAACGGTTGCTAAACAAATGCTCATAAATTAAACAGAATAGAATAACAAAGTTGGAAGGGACCTTGGAGGTCTTCTAGTCCAACCCCGTTTAAGGCAGAGAAGTTGAGAACTAACTGTATAAATCGACTCAACAAGATCTACCAAGAACAATGTTTCTCAAAATTGGCCACTTGGAAAATGTGTGGACTTCAACTCCCAGAATCCCCCAGTCGGCAGGGCAAGAGTAATACAGGTAGTCCACGATTTATGACCAAAATACAGGTAGTCCTCAATTTACGACCAAGGGGTGAAATCCAGCAGGTTCTGGAGAACCCGTAGCGGAAATTTTGAGCAGTTCGGAGAACTGACAAATACCACTTCTGGCTGGCTCCCGAGTGGGGTGAGAATGGGGATTTTGCAGTATCCTTCCCCTGCCATGCCCACCAAGTCACACCACGTCCACAGAACCGGTGGTAAAAAAAATTGAATTCCACCCCTGCAATGGAGCCTGACATTTCTGTTGCTACGTGAGACGTTAACGTTTTGCCCCATTTTACGACCTTTACGTCAGTGAATCACTGCATTTGATGAGTTAGAAACATCGTTGTTAAGTGAATTTGGCTTCTCCCCTGACGTTCCTGGGCGCAAAAAGGGATCACGTGAGCCCAGGACGCAGCAATGGTCGTAAGTATGAGTCAGTTACCAAGCGTCACATGACCATGGGGATCCTGCAATGGTCGTTAAGAGTGAAAAATGGTCACCAATCACTTTTTTCAGAGCTGTTTAGTAACTTTGGTCACTAAATGAATGGTTGAAAGTCAAGGACAACCGTACTGTCAATCCCAACACATCAATTGTAGTTTAGTGTTGCGTGCTAAGCGAACCGAATCCTAGATTGTGCCTTTTACGGTTGTTGTTTTTTTAGCATTTCCCAAATTACTTTTACATCTTCCACCAAAACACACCCAGAACGAAAACAAAACAAAACAAAAGCAAATGAACAAACGAGAATCCTAGAATTAAAGAAATGTTTTATTCAGAGATAGTGCCTTTTTTCATTTTTTTTTGTTAGCTAGATAATGCAACCGAATCTTATTTATTTTATTAATTTATTAATCAAGATAACCCTTTTCCCTATCTCAGCAGAACAGAAACCACGAATAGGCGGAGAAGACAGACAAAATTAAAAACCAGAATAAAATAAAAACTCCCAACAGCAGGGTCCTTAACCCGGAGCTCTCGTTAAACGCATTCGATACACCTCTGAATCTTTTGCTTTTTCCTATTCTGGAAGGGACAAAATAAAAAGAGTTTTATTTGCAAAAGGAAGCCTTCTCTAACCTCGAGCAATCTCTCTTGCAGCCAAAAACGATCTTTTTTTTATTCAATTCAAAGCGTTAACAGGATTAAACGGTCTGGCAAACCCGAAAAGGGAAGAATAGATTATTAATTTAAGAAGTTGAGGCCACGCTGGTCTTTTGTGGTAGAGTGGCTAATTTCTAGAATCTATTTGAAATTTAAGAAAAAGAAAAAAACATTGTATATTAGCGTTTAATGCAGGGGTGGGCAACTATGGTGCCCTTTACAACCTGTGGACTTCAACTCCCAGAATTCCTGAGCCAGCCAATATGGCTGGCTCAGGAATTCTGGGAGTTGAAGTCCACAGGTTGTAAAGGGCGCCAATAGTTGCCCATCATGTCACCATGTACGAATGGAGGTGAGAACCAGGGTACCAAGCAACCAAATCACTCTTCCCAGCCTTGAATCCATGGGGACTCCCAATCCCATGATCCCCACTGGCTAAGCGAATAACTGCGAATTGTCATCTGCATACGACAACGGAGGAAGAGGCGAATCTTGGGCTGGCTTGAGTTGCCGATAAAAAGTCAAAATTTCTTGATTTCTGCACCGGAAGGTCCAAGAGCAGTATGCAGTAGACATCTCTCTTTTTTTTAATTTTATTTTTGTTTCGAAGCGTGGGTGGGGTGGGGTGGGGTGACATCCGGTGTCTTTTTTTAAGACGGGAACCAAAACCAGAATCGGACATACAAGCTGAGGACTTGCGGGAAACTCTTTTGGTCAAATTACTCCCGCTAAAACGGTTCGACGATTCGGATACCAAAATGTCACTCGCTCTCTTTTCATCCCCATCGCTGTTCGGGGAAATATCGCGAGAAAAAGAAAAGCGCTCGCTCGTTTTCCAGCGGGATCTGTAAAATATCGACTGCGCTTCCAGTTTGGTGAAAAGTCTCCACGGAGGGGGGGGGGGGTGTCTGTCTCACAAATGTTCTCCACGTTGAAAGGTCTCGTTGTTTTTGGACATTTTCCCGGCATCGGTGAACCGGTGGTGCGTTTTGGTCGGTTCTCGATGTTGTGAAAAAGAGACCAGAAGGCAGTTGTCTTCTCCAAAACGGTGGGATATACTTACCAACCCCGGCTCCCGAGGATCAAAAAAATCTGGTGAAGAATTTCTCTCCAGGATTCAGTTCTCAGATCTCCAACCAAAGTTTAAAGTTGCAAAGTTTTAAGTTGCGAAGTCTGGGCGAAGTTGTGTTACACATCGGAGAGGGGTTTCTCGGGGAGACAGGTTAGGTAGAAAAAGGGGAATGATCTCCTTTGGAAGATAACTGCAAGAGCTGAATTGGGGGGAGCCAGATCTTAACTTTCGACGAGAGCAAAATGGTAGTAAAGGGACAAAGGACATTTAATGGGAAGAAGGGATCTGTGTCCTTAAACGTGGGAGAACAGGATGAGGGACGAACCTTTGTGGCCATCTGTGGAGGAAGAGAGTCCACCTGCCTAGGTCACTTGGTCTCCGCGTCCCCAGATTGAGAAGGGGGGGGGGTGTCCCGCAGCGGTCTGCCTGCCCCTTCGCAGGCGCCCAGAACATGGTCCCAGAAGTCACATTCTCTGCGTCCTCTGTCAATGGAAAGCGTAGAGGAGGAGGAGGATGGTGCAAATGCTGATAACGCCCCCCAGGATGAGGGTGTCGCGTCGCTTCCGCAGGTTGATCCGCTGGATGAGGCTGTTCACGGCTGGGAAACGGTCTGGAGGGGCAGCTGAGTTAAGGGCCACAAGGAAGGAAGGAAGGAGGGAGGGAGGGAGGGAGGGAGGGAAAGGAAGGAAGGAAGGAAGAAGGGAGGGAGGGAGGGAAGGAAGGAAGGAAGGAAGGAAGGAAGGAAGGAAGGAAGGAAGGAAGGAAGAAGGGAGGGAGGGAAGGAAGGAAGGAAGGAGGGAAGGTCTTGAATTTACTGTAGGAAGGAAGGGAAGAGGAAGGAAGGAAGAAAAGAAGGAAGGAAGGAAGGAAGGAAGGAAGGAGGGAGGGAGGGAGGGGAAGGAAGGAAGGAAGAAGGGAGGGAGGGAAGGAAGGAAGGAAGGAAGGAAGGAGGGAGGGAGGGAGGGAGGGAGGGGAAGAAAGGAAGGAAGAAGGGAGGGAGGGAAGGAAGGAAGGAAGGAGGGAAAGTCTTGAATTTACTGTAGGAAGGAAGGGAAGAGGAAGGAAGGAAGAAAAGAAGGAAGGAAGGAAGGAAGGAAGGAAGGAAGGAAGGAAGGAAGGAAGGAAGGAAGGAAGGAAGGGTGTTTGCCAGCCAGCCACTTACCCACCCACCCAGTGGTAGGGTTTCCCTTCCGCACTTTTTGATAAAATATGTGGCAAGAGTACTCCCAAGACTTTTGTTTTTTCTATCCACATTCTAGGGTTTTTGGGGATGGGGGGAGCTATTGGGCAGGGCACCATCCTTTTCACATTTTCGTAGTGATTGTGATTTTTTTTTTAAAAAAAATATCCTTATTGGTAGGTTTTGGCAGGAAAAGAAATAGAAGGGAAGAAGGGAGAGACAGGAGAAGAAAGAAAGAAAGAAAGAAAGAAAGAAAGAAAGAAAGAAAGAAAGAAAGAAAGAAAGAAAGAAAGAAAGAAAGAAAAGGAGAGAAAGTGAAAAAGAAGGAAGGAAGGAAGAAAAAAGAGAAAGTGAAAAAGAGGAAGGCAAGGAGAGAGAGTAAAAAAGAGAAGGCAGGAAAAAGAGAAAGTGAAAAAGAGAAGGAAGAAAGGCAAGGAGAAAAAGTAAAAAAGTGAAGGCAGGAAAAAGAGAAAGTGAAAAAGAGAAGGAAGAAAGGCAAGGAGAAAAAGTAAAAAAGTGAAGGAAGGAGAGAAGGAAGGAAAAAGAGAAAGTGAAAAAGGGAAGGAAGGAAAGAAAGAAAGAAGGGAAGAAGGGAAAGAGGACATGGAAGGAATTGCTGCTCTCAAAGGGAAGAGCTCTGCCCCATAAGCCTGGGTTTCCTCCCCATCCTGACTCTATTCTCATCTCCTGCCTGACCACATCCTATCTGAATCTTCATCCCCCCCCCCTTTCACTGATTCATTGTATTTAAAACATTTACATAGCCCCCACACCTTTCAACCAACTCTGCGTGGCTCCTTCCAGGCCACCTCACAGAGCGTTGGCTCCCTTTGGCTCGTCCTTCATCCCACATCTCTTCAAATTTGCTAGGGTTGGGAAGCCCTGCTCTAGTGGACC
This sequence comes from Masticophis lateralis, assembly GCA_030761175.1. Taxonomy (NCBI): domain Eukaryota; kingdom Metazoa; phylum Chordata; class Lepidosauria; order Squamata; family Colubridae; genus Masticophis; species Masticophis lateralis. Next base: position 2,566,956 of record JAUDYJ010000001.1, on the reverse strand, counting down.
TTGCATCCAGCAGCGGGTTGGACTGGATGACCTCTAGGCTCCTTTCCAACTGAGTGATTCCAGTTAACATTCGTTGCCCTGGAGGCGGAAAGCAGCCGCAGGAGAAAGGATACTGGCTAAGGTGTTCATCTTGCTTTGTATGGATTTCATCATCCCTCGCTGCGAAGTCATGTTTTCTTTCGTGGCCATGGCGATGCTGAGGTGGAGAGGAACCAGAGAAAGGGCAAAAAAAGAGATTAAGGCACATGGTACTCAAGGTTAACTCACTACAGAGTCCAAAATTTCTGCTGCTTAAGCGAGACACCAGTTCATTCGATCTCGTCCCATTTTACCACCTTTCTTGTTGCAGTGAATCACTGCAGTTCTTAAATTAGTCACGCAGTTGTTAAGCGAATCCGGCTTCCCCCTTTGCTTTCTCAGGTCGCAAAAGGGGGACCCCAGGACACTGTAAGCAGCCGTAAGTATGAAGCCGTTACCAAGCATTTGAATTTTGATTACAGGGACGCTAACCAAGGTTGCAATTTTTAAAAAAATGGTCCTAAAGTCACTTTTTTTCAGTGCCGTCGTAACTTTGAGCGGTCCCTAACCGAATGGTTGTAAGTCGAGGACGACCTGTACTTGAAACGACTAAGCCATGTTTTGATCAGCAAATAAATATCTGATTTGTATAAATCTGTTCCAAGGCCCAAAGGCTTTCCCCATGGCATTATGGGATTTGTAGTTTGGAGGGGGAGGCTCCGAGGAACCTTAAGACATAAAACTTTGGCCTCCAAAGACGGTCGGATTAACAGAAGGTCCAGAAAAGCCATTCCTTAAAAAATGGTGTTTGCTTTTCAACACTGGCACCCTGCAAAACGCAGCACAGCTGAACAGCAAGGAGGAGAATTGGCAAAGATGATAAACTCATTTATAAAAAAAAAAAAATTGGATTGCATTGGAATTTCTGGCTCTTCTCTGGGGCTGCATAGAAAAGCATTCAGCAGCGGTTAGATAAATACCAGCCTGGCCCAGTAAGGGAGGAAGGAGTGAGAAAGAAACTCAAGAGGATCCAGCTTTGATTCTCTTGAGTAGAGGGGGGAGAGAGAGAGAGAGAGAGAGAGACAGAGAGAGACAGAGAGAGACAGAGAGAGAGAGAAGGAAGGAAGGAAGGAAGGAAGGAAGGAGGGAGGGAAAGAAAGAAAGAAAGAAAGAAAGAAAGAAAGAAAGAAAGAAAGAAAGAAAGAAAGAAAGAAAGAAAGAACGAGCGAGCCTGGTAGCTCAGCAGACTAAAAGCATTGTGATTAACACCAGCTGCCTGCAATTATTGTAAGTTCGAATCTCCCCAGGCTCCAGGTTGACTCAGCCTTCCATCCTTTCTAAGGTAGGTAAAATGAGGACCCAGTTTGTGGGGGCAATCAGCTGACTTTGTATAAATATACAAAAGTATGAAAGCTATTGCTTAACGCATTGTAAGCCGCCCTGAGTCACCGGAGAAGGGCGGCATATAAATCAAATTTTAAAAAGAAAAGAAAAGAAAAGAAAAGAAAAGAAAAGAAGAAAAGAAAAGAAAAGAAAAGAAAAGAAAAGAAAGAAAGAAAGAAAGAAAGAAAGAAAAACACCATCAGGATTTTAAGGTTCTATTATTGCACCCTAAAACATGTTTCACAAACATTTTAAGATGAGTGGACTTCAAATCCCAGAATTCCCCAGCCAGGATGGGTGAACTCAACGTTGACCGGGGGTGGAAGTCAACCCATCTTAAATCATTCTTGATTGTTGAATTCTGGAAATTGAAGTCTACCTTTTTATTCCACTAGGCTGGCCTGGCTTAACCTTTCCCCCCCTTCCGCCCCCCCTTTTTAAAATGTAAATTTTAATCTGTTCTTAATTACTGGGGTGTTTTAAATCTGTCTTGGGCCAAATTGTTTTACTTTGATTTCATTCTGCTTTTAAATTTTGTATTTACGTGTTTTATCTTGTGGCTGTTCACTGCCCTGAGTCCATCGGGAGTAGGGCGGTATATAAATCAAATAAAACCTAAACCTAAAACCTAAACCTTTGTTAAAGCATGGTTGGCTGGGGAATTCTGGGGGTGGAAGCCCACGCCTCTTAAAATGGCTAAGACTGAGAAATACCAATCTATGCAAATTCCAAAACATTTGCACTTTCGAAACAGACTAACACGCTTAACCAGGAGAGTTAACCAGGAATCTGTGTTTCTGTGCTGCAGAGGAGGAGTATGCGTTTCCTAGGCTACCCCACCCGGGAATCGGGGCAAACCCATCTCTAGCCAGAGGACCCTCCTTGGAGAATTGGGGCAGGCCCAGGAAGGAGCAAGGAAAGAGCCCCAGGAGGCTGCCCCATTTCTTGGCCTAGGGAGAGGCAGAAAGAAAAAGCTGCACGAAAAGGCGAAGGAAAAAAGAAGCCACTTTGGATGTGGCTAGAGAGGCGAAGGGTTTCCCCGGGGCTGGGAAAACTCTTAAGGGCTCTAATGGAGAGGGAGGGGAGCCCGCCAGCCAATTTGGACCATGTGCTACTCGGAGGGATTCCCACGAGAAAAAAATGGCGTCATTGAGCATCTCTTTTTCACACGGACTCAATAAACCGACCTCTTAATAGCTTCGCCTGTGGTTTTTCAATGCCTTATGGCAGGGATCGCCAAACTTCGGGCCAATCACTAAGGGATGGTGAGTTCTAGTCCTGCCTTAGGCAGGAAAGCCGGCTCGGTGACTTTGGGCCAATCACCGGAGATGGTGAGTTCTACTCCTGCTTTAGCCCCAAAAGCCAGCTGGGTGACTTTGGGCCAATCACTAGGAGACTGGGAGTTCTAGTTCCGCCTTAAGCATGAAAGCCAGCTAGGTGACTTTGGGCCAATCACCAGGAGCCGGTGAGTTCTAGTCCCGCCTTAGCCCCAAAAGCCAGCTGGGTGACTTTGGGCCAATCACTAGGAGACTGGGAGTTCTAGTTCCGCCTTAAGCATGAAAGCCAGCTAGGTGACTTTGGGCCAATCACCAGGAGCCGGTGAGTTCTAGTCCCGCCTTAGCCCCAAAAGCCAGCTGGGTGACTTTGGGCCAATCACCAGGAGACTGGGAGTTCTAGTTCCGCCTTAAGCATGAAAGCCAGCTAGGTGACTTTGGGCCAATCACCAGGAGAGGGTGAGTTCTAGTCCCGCCTTAGGCATGAAAACTGGCTGGGTGACTTTGGGCCAATCACCAGGAGCCGGTGAGTTCTAGTCCCGCCTTAGCCCCAAAAGCCAGCTGGGTGACTTTGGGCCAATCACTAGGAGACTGGGAGTTCTAGTTCCGCCTTAAGCATGAAAGCCAGCTAGGTGACTTTGGGCCAATCACCAGGAGAGGGTGAGTTCTAGTCCCGCCTTAGGCATGAAAACTGGCTGGGTGACTTTGGGCCAATCACCAGGAGCCGGTGAGTTCTAGTCCCGCCTTAGCCCCAAAAGCCAGTGGGTGACTTTGGGCCAATCACTAGGAGACTGGGAGTTCTAGTTCCGCCTTAAGCATGAAAGCCAGCTAGGTGACTTTGGGCCAATCACCAGGAGAGGGTGAGTTCTAGTCCCGCCTTAGGCATGAAAACTGGCTGGGTGACTTTGGGCCAATCACCAGGAGCCGGTGAGTTCTAGTCCCGCCTTAGGCATGAAAACTGGCTGGGTGACTTTGGGCCAATCACTAGGAGACTGGGAGTTCTAGTCCTGCCTTAGACAGGAAAGCCAGCTAGGTGACTTTGGGCCAATCACCAGGAGCCAGTGAGTTCTACTCCTGCCTTAGCCCCAAAAGCCAGCTGGGTGACTTTGGGCCAATCACTAGGAGACTGGAGTTCTAGTCCCGCCTTAGCCCCAAAAGCCAACAGGGTAACGTTGGGCCAATCACTAGGAGTTGGTGACTTTTAGTCCCGAGTTCTAGTTGTAAAGTGGGGCAGAACGCTGTGAACAACTGTCCAGCAACGGAAATTTTGGGTTCCGTTGTGGTCGTAAGTCGAGGACAACCAGTCGCGTCCCCTATCGATCCGTGGCCACCGCCTGCAGCCTGCAGCGTGGATCAGAGGCCCTGAGCCAAGCTCTAATGTTAAATACATTTTAGATTCTCTCTCTCCGAAAGCCGCTACCCTTCCTTCTTCCAGGCTGCCAAGATGAGGCTGGAAAGGAGAAAGAGTCCGAACGGACCCCATTAAGGAAAGAGATTGAAAGTGCCGCTTTCCAAAAGGCAATTTCCAATTACTGCCATTCAGGATCTCTAAATTACAAACATCCAAAATGGGTCTTCACCACAAAACCCATCCTCCTCCAGGCTCTGGCTTTGCAGAAAAGAAAGAGAGAGTGGGAGTCATTTCAAAAGTCTCTTCCCAGCCTTTTCTGTCCTGGGGGGTTTTTTGGGGTGAGGGCTTATTTAGTTCAGTAGAGTCCTCAACTTACAACGGTTCCCTTAATGACCATTCAAAGTTAGAACAGGAATGAAAAATGTGACTTAGGGACCACGGTTGTGGTTATCCCCTTTTGCAACCTTCCGACGAGCAAAGTCAATGGGGAAGGCAGGCTTAACAGCTGCGGTGATTCACTTAACGACGGTGGCAAGAAAGGTCGTAAAATGGAGCAAAACTCACTTAACAATCGTCTCGCTTAGCAGAGACGATAAATGTTGGGCTCCATCGTGGTCATAAGTTGAGGACTACCTGTACACACTGAGGATCCCACTTTATAAAACTTCTTATAACCCAACATTTCTGTCGTTGTGTGAGACAGTTAAGTGAATTTTGCCCCCTTTTAATGACCTTTCTTGCCACCATCGTTAAATGAATCACTGAAGTGGTTAACTTAGTAACCCGGTTGTTAAGTGAATCTGGTTTCCCCTTGTCAGAAGGTCACAAAAGGGGATCACGAGACTCTCCCCCGGGACACCGCAACCGTCATAAATATGAGTCAGTTGCTGAGTGTCCAACTTTTGGTCACGTCACCACAGAGATGCTGCAATGGTCGTAAATGTGAAAATTTACCTAAGTCACTTTTTCAGTGAACGGTCACTAAATGAATAGTCGTAAGTCGAGGACTACCTGTACAAGGGCTTAATTCTTTCAGAAGGCCTTCTGGGGAATTTGAAAAGGCAGGGGAGACCTGTGTGTTTGTGTGTGTGTGTGACTTCTAATACAGGGATATTAAAACCAACCAATTCCTGTGTGTGTGTGTGTGAGAGAGAGAGAGGGAGGGAGAGGGAGGGAGGGAAAGGGAGAGGGAGGGAAAGAGGGAGAGAGAGAGGGAGGGGGAGAGAGGGAGGGAGAGAGAGAGAGAAAGGGAGAGGGAGGGAGAGAGGAAGAGAGGGAGAGAGAGGGAGGGAGAAGGGGAGGGAGGGAGGGAGAGAGAGGGAGGGGGAGAGAGGGGGAGGGAAAGGGAGAGAGAGAGAGGGAGAGAGAGGGGGAGGGAAAGAGAGGAGGGGGAGATAGGGAGAGAGAGAGGGAGGGAGAGTGGGGGAGGGAAAGGGAGAGGGAGGGAGAGAGGAAGAGAGGGAAAGAGTGGGGGAGAGAGAGGGAAGGAAGGAGAGAGAGAGAGAAAGGGAGAGGGAGGGAGAGAGGAAAAGAGGGAGAGAGAGGGAGGGAGAAGGAGAGGGAAGGAGGGAGGGAGAGAGGGAGAGTGGGGGAGGGAAAGGGAGGGAGGGAGTGGGGGAGACAGGGAGAGGGAGGGGGAGAAAGGGAGGGTGTGGGAAGGAAAGGGAGGGAGAGAGAGTGGGGGAGGGAAAGGGAGGGAAAAAGAGGGAGAGAGGGAGGGAGAGTGGGAGGGAGAGTGGGGGAGGGAAAGGGAGAGGGAGAAGGAGAGGGAAGGAGGGAGGGAGAGGGAGGGAGAGAGAGTGGGGGAGAGAGGGAGGGAGGGAGAAAGAGAGGGAGGGGGAGAGAGGGAGAGTGGGGGAGGGAAAGGGAGGGAGAGGGAGGGAGGGAGAGAGAGAGAGGGAGAGTGGGGGAGGGAAAGGGAGAGGGAGGGAAAGAGAGGGAGGGAGAGAGGGAGAGAGAGAGAATGCCTGGATCCCCCAGGGTGGGGGGCCGGTTGAAGCGATCCGGTGGATCCCTTTGAAGAAAGCCATTCCCAGGCTTACCTTATTGTCTCTTCGATCAGCCGGTCAGAGCTGAAAGGAAAAAAGAAAAAATGAGTTAATTTTTTGACATCCCTCTTTCCCTGAGCCAACTGTCAACATAAAATCGGGGTCGATATGTATCAAGAGACGGGAAGCGAACTGAGACAACCGGAAAAAAACCATGGGAACCCCCACATTTACACAAAGCCCTCAACTTAGGACCACAATGGAGCCCCAAAATTTACACTGCTAAGCGAGACAGTCGTTAACTGAAATTTGCCCCCTTCCTATCAGCTTCCCTGCCATGTTTGTTAAGTGAAACATGGCAGTTCTTCACATGGTCGTTAAGCGAATCTGGCTTTCCCGTTGACTTTGCTTCTCAGAAACATGACCCGGGGACACTGAGACCGTCATAAACACGAGTCAATTGTCAAGCGCCTGAATTTTGCAGACGGTGCAACAGTCGTGAGAAAATCAGTCCCGAGTCCCTGTTTGCATTGCCGTCGTAACTTCAAATGGTCACTAAATGAATGGTTATAAGTGAAGGGGTAGCTGTACAGTTTTTTTGGCTTCCAAGACCAGCCCTTTTCTGAATGGCCTAGAGGTGGCCTAAAGGTGGAGCTCTTGCCTCACAATCTGGAGTCTGTGAGTTCGATCCTAGGTAGAGGCAGATATTTCTCTCTCTGGACACACTGAGAATCTATTTGCTGAAAAAAACTCCGCAACGGCAACAAGAAGGCAGTGGTGGGTTTATACCGATTCGCACCGGTTCGGTAGAACCGGTTGTTAAGTAGTTAAGCCGTTCGGAGAACCGGTTGTTAAAAGAAATCTCCTTTTGCTTTTTTCCACTTTACAGTGTTAATCCTGTAAGGAATTACAACATTCTGTATTGTTTCCTAGCCTAATCTTTATTACAGAAATTGCCTCTCCGGCAGTATGCCTAGACTTACTGTCACTTCCGGTTCCTCTCGAAGGTTTTTTTTTTTTTTGCTTGACTTTCTTAAAGGGGAAGGGTTGTTTTAAGTTTTTTGCACTGCTGTTGGGAGGAAATACTCCCCTGTTGGAGTTCTTCCAGCCAGGGTGCAATCATCAGCACTTTGAAGAAATAATTGAATAACGAAGCAGAAGCTTTTAATGACAAGGGCAAGGCTTCTTGGCTAGCTAGAAAGATCGACATTCAAACGTGAGTTTACATAACTTTTCTGACTTTTGGTCTAAAACTGGTTTCTGGTGAAATTTAATTCTGTGCTTAGTGATGTTTAATCCTGTGTTTAGTGATGAGATAATTAATTTTCTCTCTTCAGCTTTGTTTGGAAGGAAAAATGTTAAATCTCTGTTCCTGAAAAGAAGCAGCTTTCGAAATCTGACTAGTTCTGTGTCTATTTGTTCTGGTCATTGATTTAACAAGCGACAGCTTAATGACGGTGTATCATAATCCTTTTTAATTCCCTACTAAATTTGACTTTACTTTCTTTTCCATTGGTTTATCCATTCGTACCACCTGTCCCATATCTTAAAGTACCGTCATTAAGATAAAAGAAGAAAAAAGGTTATTGTATATATTTGTACTTATATACACTACATATATTTAGTTTGTTTGTTTGTTATGTTTGTTTGTTAATATTGTTGATTGTATCTTTTAAGGTTGTGAATGTTTTATATAATTTTATCTTTTTAAACTCAATAAAGTTGTTAAAAAAACAAACAAAAAGCAACAGCTACTCTGTTTCCTCCTGTGCTTCATTCTGGAGAGCTTAAATGACCTCTCTGCTAAAGGGTTTCACTTTACGACCAAGAATTGGCTGTTGATAGTTATCATTGCATTTTAACTATTTTAATTCCTCAAGGTGCTCTGCCAGCCTCCCTGATTTACAACTCCCGTTTGCGGGTATTTCTAATCTAATGATTGGTATTTAGGGCACCTTTTTGCAAGCTAAGAAGCTTTTTGTATTTTTGTACAGGTAATTCTTGACTTACAACAGTTACAATGGCACTGGAAAAAGTGACACATGACCGTTTTTCACACTTATGACCATTGAGGCAAACTGTCATTAGGGCAAAGAAGCGATGCCACATGATCACCTGGCCACGCCCACCTGGTCCCATGAAGCACCGCCGTTGTGAAATGAGTGACATGGTTGTTAAGAATGCTGCAACGGGCATAAATGATGAATGGTCGTAAGTGCGAGGACCGGTCAAAAGTGCGAGGACCTGTCAGAAATCACTTTTTTCAGCCCTCAGGGTAGTCCTTTTGTGCATATGGACTACTCAGAGGGTTGAAAAAGTTATTTTTGACCGGTCCTCGCATTTTTGACCGGTCCTCGCACTTACGACTGTCCTCACATTGTACGTTTTGCACCCTACCTTGTCACCGTGATGAAAAGAAGCAGTTGTGAAATGAGTAACACAGTTGTTAAGAACTCTGCAACAGGCATAAATGTTGACCGGTCATAAGTGTGAGGACTGGTCAAAAGTGCGAGGACCTGTCAGAAATCACTTTTTTCAGCCCTCTGGGTAGTCCTTTTGTGCATATGGACTACCTAGAGGGCTGGAAAAGTTATTTTTGACCGGTCCTCGCACTTTTGACCAGTCCTCGCACTTTTGACCGGTCCTCACATTTACGATTGTCCTCACATTTTACGTTTTGCACCCTATCTTGTCACCATGGTGAAGAGAAGCAGTTGTGAAATGAGTGACACAGTTGTTAAGAATGCTGCAACGGGCATAAATGTGGGGATGGTCATAAGTATGAGGACCAGCCAAAAGTGCAAGGACCGGTCAGAAATGACTTTTTTCAGCCCTCTGAGTAGCCCCTATGCACATAGCCACGCCCACCCAGTCACATGACTACCAAGCCACACCCACCCAAATAAGCCACGCCCACAGAACCGGTTGTTTAAAAAAATTGAATCCCATCACTGCAAGAAGGGCATCCGGCCAGTAAACCCCCCGACTCCCCCCCCGCGAGTAATTATGCGTCATTAAAAGAAGATGAAGACCAGCATCTTCTGCTTTTCCAATATTATCAGAATCCCACCCCAAAATCGGTGGTATTTTCGGGGTTTGTTTGGTCTCCACTTTTTCCTGAAAATGTCGCCCATCTCTTGGCAGGGAACTGATGTTCGTTTCCATTCCATGTTTTAAAGAGTTTGGGCAGGAAAGGTGTGGGGCTGGGCTTCTTGGCTCCGGCGGCTGAGTTAATATTGTGAAACGAAGAGAAAGGGAGCAGAAAAATAAGGAGTCATCTCACTGCCTCGGGAGTAGTGGTGGGGGGAAGGTGTTTTTCTAGTAATCCTGGGGTAAGAGATAGCTTTGTAATTATTGGTTTGTGATTATTGTAATTGCTGCAAAGGAAATTGGAAGCTTATATTTTTTATCTTTTCTTTTGGGGCTTGATTATTTTTCTCTTTTTTTCCTTCTCTTTTTTTCTGTATTAGTTTTGAGCATGTATGTATGTATGTATCTCTATCTATCATCTATGAATCAATATATCTACCAGTATATCTCTATCATCAATTGATTATTCATCTATTTATCCATCATCTTTCAATCTACACCTATCATCTATAAATCTATTTTCTGTCTATCAATCAATCATCGATCAAATACATCTATATCTCCATCATCAGTTGATTAATCCTCTATTTATCTATCATCTATATCTATCACTTATAAACCTATTCTGTCTGTCTGCCTTTCTATCTTTACCTATTTTATCTATCCATCTATCAATCAATATATCTATATCTCGTATCATCAACTAATTAATCATTTATTTATCTATCTTCTATCGCCCTATAGCTATCTTCTATAAACCTATTTCCTGTCACTCTATCTATATCAACTATTCTATCAATTGTCAATAATTTATCCATCCATTCATCTAAAAATAAGAATACTGTAATGGATGTGGAAAGCAGCTGCCTGGGGAATTCTGGAAGTTGAAGTCCGCACATTTCCACAATTGCCACGTTTGAAAGACCCTCTTCCTGCCCCTCCCTCACTCACCGGGTGAGGCAGACGGAGAGCACGACAGACAGAGAGAGACATAGATAGATAGATAGACAGACAGATATTGATAGATACCAATAGACAGACAGACACATAAACAGACATAGCTAGCTAGAGATAGGAGAGAGGGAGGGAGGGAGGGAGAAAGAGAGAGAGAGAGAGAGGAAGGATGGAAGGAAGGAAGAAAAAGAAAGAAAAAGAAAGGAAGGAAGGAAGGAAAAGAAGGAAAGAAAAAAAGAAGGAAGGAACGAAGAAAGAAAGAGAAAGGAAGAAAGGAAGGAAAAGAAAGAAAGAAAAAAGGAACGAAGAAAAAAAGAGAAAGGAAGGAAGGAAGGAAAGAAAAGAAAGAAAGAAAAAAGAAAAGAAAAGAAGAAAGAAAGAAAAAGAAAGGAAGGAAGGAAAAGAAAGAAAGAAAGAAAAAAGAAAAGGAAGGAAAGAAGGAAGAAAGAAAATGAAAGGAAAAAAAATAAAGAAAGAAAGAAGGAAAAAAGAGAAAGAAAGAAAAGAAAGAAAGAAAGAAAGAAAGAAAGAAAGAAAGAAAGAAAGAAAGAAAGAAAGAAAGAAAGACAGACAGACAGAAAGGAAGAAAGAAAGCTAGTCAAGATGACTGATGGAGTGTAAAAGGGGATGAGAGGGCTGTTTACGGTCAGCCCTTGTCTTGTGGGGGTGACTGCCAGAAAGTTCTAGAACAGCCAGCTGGGTGAGTCATCACCGAAGCAGCAAGGCCAATGTTGTTAAGTGAATCATAACACTTAGCAACATAAATTTTGGGCTCAATTGTGTTCATAACTCAAGGAACAAGAATCTTCCCAGACTGGCAGTTTGCATCTGGGCCAGGCTACATAAGGTTCAATGGCATTCAAGGGACTCTGGCCTCTTGTGTCTACGAAAGGATTCCAGACTCCTTCCCTGCTTGACTCCTTCCCCTGCCTCCCCCAGGCTCTTTCCAACCCATCTCCATGCTTCTGCCTCCGCTGGTCCCTCCTGACTTTCTCAAGCACGCTCAATGGCCTCCCTTGCAACTCCGACAAGCATCGTCTACCTCTCCCGAAGACCGGTTCCCGCGGAGAGGGACCCTCCCTCGCCATCACAGCCCATTCCCCCAAGGGAACGGGTCTAAAACGAACTTAAAAAGAAAGCACCGGGCATTAAATGTTAAGGCATTACCACCAGCTACATCTGTCAGAAGGAATTCCGGTAATTTGCTAATGGACGAGGTCAACTTTTCCCTTTCAATGTTCCGGGGAGGTTAAATGCAGAGACATTCGCTCAGCGGAAAAATGCCGTAGGTGCCATCTGGACTGAGCGAAGAGGTGATAAATGCCATTACGGGTGAGGAAAGAAAAGGGAATTAAAAAAATAAAAGCCCCAGAATATGTGGGAGCTTTAATACCTCAGATGGGAAACAATTAAAAGATTCCCGCGAAGTCAGCCTCTGAGCTCATTAAAAGGATGGGAAAAGTCACACCGAAGAATCGGGAAAAAACCTTGAGAAAAAGGATATGTTCTTAACGAGGGTAAAGAAATGCAGTGAGTCCTCGATTTACGACTACAATGGAGCCCAAAATTTCTGTTGTTAAATGAGACATTTGTTAAGTGAGTTTCGCCCCGTTTTACGACCCTGTCGCAGTTCGTTACGTGAAATCACTGCAGTGGATAAGTGAGTAGCCCGGTTGTTAAGTGAATCTGGCTTTCCCGTTGGCTTTTCCTCCTCAGAAGGTCGCGAAAGTGGACCCCTGGACACTGCGACCGTCATAAATGCGAGTCAGTCACCAAGCGCCTGAATTTGAATCACGCAGGGGAAGCTGCAAAAGGTCATAAGATTGAAAAATGACCGTCAGTCGCATTTTCCCCCCAGCGCCGTTGTAACTTTGAACGGTCGCTAAATGAACCATTGTAAGTCAAGGACTTCCTGTACAGTTCATTTTGTGACACCTCCCCCCCAAAACTACAAATTACAGAATGCCATGGGGAAAGCTATGGGGAAGGGGGGGTGGCTTGGAACAGATTTAAACAAATCAAGTATTATTCGTCTATCAAAGCATTAAGAGCCATAGCACGGCGGAGTTATTTCAGATATAGCTAGTCCTCGATTTACGACAGTTCATTTAGTGACCGTTCAAAGTGACGATGGCACTGAAAAATGTGACTTAGAACTATTGTTCTAAGTTACAGCATTCCCCGTAGTCATGTGATCAAAACTTCAGACGATTGGCAACTGACTCATATTTATGACAGTCACAGCGTCCCGGAGTCACATGAACAAAATTCAGATGATTGGCAGCTGACTTGTATTTATGACGGGCGGAGCGTCCCAGAGTCACATGATCAAAATTCAGACGACTGGCAGCTGACTCATATTTATGACGGTCGCAGCGTCCTGGAGTCACATGATCAAAATTCAGACGATTGGCAACTGACTCGTATTTATGACGGTTGCAGCGTCCCGGAGTCACATGATCAAAATTCAGACGATTGGCAGCTGACTCGTATTTATGACGGTCGCAGCGTCCCGGAGTCACATGAACAAAATTCAGACGACTGGCAGCTGACTCGTATTTATGACGGTCGCAGCGTCCCGGAGTCACATGATCAAAATTCAGACGACTGGCAACTGACTCGTATTTATGACGGTTGCAGCGTCCCGGAGTCACATGATTAAAATTCAGACGATTGGCAGCTGACTCATATTTATGATGGTCGCAGCGCCCCGGAGTCACAAGATCAAAATTCAGACGACTGGCAACTGACTCGTATTTATGACGGTTGCGTCCCGGGGTCACATGATCCCCTTCTGTGACTGTCTGAGAAGCAAAGTTAATGATGGGGAAGTTGGATTCACTTAACAACCAGGTGACTAACTTAACGACGGCAGTGATTCATTGAACAAGAGTGGCAAGAGGATAGGTGCAAAAGCTAAGAAAATATCAAAAGAAGATTTGGGAGATGGAAAATAGTAGTAAATCTGTATAAATATATATGAAAAAAAAAGATAATAGCGGCAGGAAGGGCTGTTAAACGGTGTGAAACTCACTTAACGACAGAAAAGTTGGGCTTTATTTACTGGAGGAAAATATACTTGATACTTGCAGGCAAAATCCTGGCTGTCATTCTAGATCAGTGTTTCTCAAGCTGGGTTTATTTGAAGAGGGGTGGACTTCAACTCCCAGAATTCCCCAGCCAGCCTTGCAAGGCTGGCTGGGGAATTCTGGGAGTTGAAGTCCACCCCTCTTCAAATAACCAAGCACAACAAAGATTACTGCAGAGACCGAATTGGACACGATTTGGACAACCGGATGACTTCTGATCTTCTTTTTTCCTTATTCTTCTCCTGTTGTGGTCATTTTGGACAAAAAGGCTATTTTTCTTTTTAAAGCCACAAAGTGTAAATCAAAGAAAATAATAATAATAATAAAGATATGAGTTGGAAGGCGGTAAACGAAAAAAAATCTTATTTGTTGCTGTGGCCTACCAGCCACTGAGCAATCCCACTCCAAGCCAAAGCGAGCGAAAGGGATGGAAAAGAAAGGAAAATTTCCACTTTTTGGCACGGGGAAAGTTCAGCTTCCTCTGACCACAGCCAGACAATTAACGGTTGGTGGAAAAGCCGTTATTAGAAGGGAGGACTAGAGTTTCCATCAATCAAGGTTCCTTTCTCCCCCACTCCCGCTGCCCCCAATATTTTTATTTTTCCTATAATGAAAGTGTTGGCGTGACTCGGTTGCAAAGATGCAAGATTAATGGACCTTCAAGATGAATGCGGTATTTTGGCAGACAGGTGATGTTCTGGAAGGAAGCGGCACCTGCAAATTCAGGAGGAGGAGGAGGAGGAGGAGGAAGAGGAGGAAGGAGGAAGACTGTGGCTCTGAGCTTGGTGATTTTCTTCCAGACATTTCATGACCCAAGTAGGGAACATCATCAGTGCTAGAAGGAAGGAGTGTTTGTGAGGAGGAAGAGGAGGGACTCTAAGATCCCTTCCAACTCTGTTATTCTGTATTCTGACAGGGGGCTGGACTAGAAGACCTCAAAGGTCCCTTCCGAGTCGGTTATTCTGTTATTCCCATGCTTTAGCAGAGCCCCAAAGACACGCTGAGACACTGCTGTGATTTAGCATCCATTTACACTCTACCTCCCAACCAGCAGCAGGGGTATATAAAAAATTTTAAAAAAAGGAAATTTACTGTCCAATTTATGTTATGCACAATTCATTACAGAACACCACAAACGGAGGGAACGAAATGTTTTGACAACTTCCCAAAAAGAGGCAATCCTTGAAGAAATAGCGCCCCCTGGAGGCGAGATGCTGCGGCTGTTTCAGAAAGGAACCGCTTTGTTAAATCAGGATAGAAACCCTGGATGGATTCTTAAAGTAACCCGAGTTCAATGCACAATCCAGCCTATATTTAAGTTGGAAAAACCGAACCTATGGTGAACACAGGCAGGCCTCGACTTACAACGGCTCATTCAGTGACCATTTGAAGTTACAACGGCACTGGGGAAAAAGTGACTTGGGGCAGCAACTGACTCATATTTATGACGGTCGCAGCGTCCCCGAGATCCCCTTTTGCGACCTTCTGACGAGCAAAGTCAACGAGGGTAGCAGGGCTCGCTTAACAATCGGGTTGCTATCTGAACAACTGCAGCGATTCACTTAACGACGGTGGCAAGACAGGTTGTAAAATGGGACAGCATTCATTTAACAAATCTGGCTTCCAAAGTTACTCCCAAATGCACTATTCAGGTAACCCGGAGCGGAGGATATAAACCTCCAAGCGGCAACAATAACTCTCAGAGAGAGCACTAACAACCAGAGGACTGCAAAGAATATAAATCCCTCCGTTATTCGGTCAGAACTGAAGACGCTCCTTGGATGAGAAGCGAGACCTCTTCAAGGAAAAACGAAGGAAGTCGAGTTGCCTTTTGAGAAAAAGCAACCTAAAAGTCAGTATGCTGAGTTATCGGTAAAAATAATAAAAGGCGGGGATACAGACGAATCGATAAATACAAATTAGGAAACGACGAATTTAGCAGAAAAAGACCCGGAATGGGGCGGTGACTTACTTTCGGAGGTGTTCGTTCTCCTTCAAGAAAAGTTCCGTTCGCCTGTTGTTGACGCCACAACCGCTTTTGTACGACCTGAAAGGTGGGAAGAAAAAAAAAATGAAAAAGAGAATTCAGATTTTTAAAGACTGATGATTTATAGGCAGAGGTGAGCAACGGTGACCCGTTTACGACCGGAGGACTTCAACTCCCAGAATTCCTGAGCCAGCCAATATGGCTGGCTCAGGAATTCTGGGAGTTGAAGTCCACCGGTCTTCAAATAAACCCAGCTTGAGAAACACTGATCTAGAATGACAGCCAGACAATCCTGACTTACAAGAAACACCCCCCCCCCCCCCCCCCAATAATTGGACAATTCTGAGTCTAACTCAGAGATGGGTTTCTGACCAGTTCTGGAGAACTGATAACGGAAATTTTGAGTAGTTCAGAGAACCGGTAGTAAAAATTCTGACTGGCCCCAAACCCCATCTATTCTCTGCCTTCCGAGTCCCAGCTGATCAGGAGGAAATGGGGATTTTGCAGTATCCTTTCCCTGGAGTGAGGTGGTAAAGGGGATTTTATAGTATCCTTCCCCTACAGTGGGGAGGGAATGGGGATTTTACAGTATCCTTCCCCTGGAGTGGGGAGGGAATGGGGATTTTACGGTATCCTTCCCCTGGAGTAGGGAGGGAATGGGGATTTTACAGTATCCTTCCCCTGCAGTGGGGAGGGAATGGAGATTTTATAGTATCCTTCCCCTGCAGTGGGGAGGGAATGGAGATTTTATAGTATCCTTCCCCTGGAGTGGGGAGGGAATGGGGATTTTACAGTATCCTTCCCCTGCAGTGGGGAGGGAATGGAGATTTTATAGTATCCTTCCCCTGGAGTGGGGAGGGAATGGGGATTTTACAGTATCCTTCCCCTGAAGTGAGGATGGAATGGAGATTTTACAGTATCCTTCCCCTGAACTGAGGATGGAGTGGAGATTTTACAGTATCCTTCCCCTGAACTGAGGATGGAGTGGAGATTTTACAGTATCCTTCCCCTGAAGTGAGGATGGAATGGAGATTTTACAGTATCCTTCCCCTGAACTGAGGATGGAATGGAGATTTTACAGTATCCTTCCCCTGAACTGAGGATGGAGTGGAGATTTTACAGTATCCTTCCCCCGCAGTGGGGAGGGAATTGGGATTTTGCAGTATCCTTCCCCTGCCACGCCCACTAAGCCACGCCCATCAAGCCATGCTACGCCCACCAAGCCACGCCCACAAAACCCGCAGTAAAAAAAATTTGAAACCCACCACTGGTCTAACTGCTTTCTTTGGAATCTTACTTTTCTAATCCATTTCGACCTCTTGTGTGTTTGTGTGTTTTTGCCGCCATTGCAACTATGAAAGCAGGTGGTTAAGTAGCTTTGGGGGTATCGTAACTTTGAACAGTCGTTAAGCGACCGGTCGTAAGTTTGAGGACTCTCTGCATTGAAAAAAGAGGCCAAATTTGCAATTCTTCACGTTGTGGGCAAATAACCACCTCTCTCTCTCTCTCTCTCACACACACACACACACACAGAGTTGTTTATAACAGGACCACGCCCTGTTGTTTTTGGGAGAGTGTGAAGTTCAAAGTCTCCAAGGAATAGATCGTGTTATTTGAAGTTCAGGGTTCAGAGCTGAGTAAATACCACCATAATGCAAGTCAATTATTTTTATTAACACCTCCAGAGAGACTGCAGAGGCCTGCAAACAGAACTCCCAAATCCAAAGGCCTTGACTTACAAGCATTCGTTTAGCGACCGCTGGAAGTTACGGCGACACTGAAAAAAAAAAGGGACCCAACGATCATTTTTCACACTTACAACCATTTTCACACTGATCAACATTCAGACGGAAACGGACTCATATTTATGACGGTTGAAGTGTCCTCGGGGGTGGGGTGGGAGTGTCACGTGATCCCCTTTTGCGACCTTCTGAGAAGCGAAGTCCATGGGGAGGCCGGATTCACTTAATGACGGTGTCACTAACTGAACAACTGCGGTGATTCACTTAACAACGGTGGCAAGTAAGGTCATAATATAGGGCAAAAGTCACTTCACAAAATGGAAGGGTGAAAAACAACCGTGTCACTTTTCTTCCGGTGCCGTTGTAACTTCGAACGGTCACTAAACAAACAGTTGTACGTCGAAGACATTCTGTAATCATAATAATATTGTGAAAACAATTAGCAACTTACTCAATATCTTTCCGGACCGAGCCCATCAGGTTCTCTCTTTCCCGCACGGCCACGAAGTTGGTTTTGGTTTTGTGGAATTCATGGGTGTAGTCCTGTCATGAAAAAAAGAAAAAAGAAAAAAAAGAAATGATTCCAACTGCTTGAGGGCTAGGAGCTTAGAAGAGAATTTGCGGCCTTCAACCATCAGCCTAAGCCGAGTTAAAGTCCAAATATTAAATAAGAGCCTGAGTGGCGTAGGAGGCTAATGCCTCCTACAAAGGCGGCATTTAACATCCAGCTGCCTGCAATTACTGTAAGTTCGAATCTCCCCAGGCTCAAGGTTCACTCAGCCTTCCATCCTTTCTAAGGTGGGTAAATTGAGGACCCAGTTTGTGGGGGCAATAAGCTGACTTTATATAAAATATACAAAAGTATGAAGGCTATTGCTTAACGCGTTGTAAGCCGCCCTGAGTCTCTGGAGAAGGGCGGCATATAAATCAAATTAAAAAAAGGAAGGAAGGAAGGAAGGAAGGAGGAGGAAGGAAGAAAGGAAAGAAAGAAAGAGGAAGGATGGATGGAAGGAAGGAAGGAAGGAAGGAAGGAAGGAAGGAAGGAAGGAAGGAAGGAAGGAAGGAAGAACATCCAGCTGTCTGCAATTACTGTAAATTCGAATCTCACCAGGCTCAAGGTTGACTCAGCCTTCCATCCTTTCTTAGGTAGGTCAATTGAGGACCCAGTTTGTGGGGGCAACAAGCTGACTTTGGATAAATATACAAAAGTATGAAGGCTATTTCTTAACGCATTGTAAGCCGCCCTGAGTCTCCGGAGAAGGGCGGCATATAAATCAAATTTTTAAAAAAATATATTGTTACTGTCCTTTAAAAGGGACGTCAAGAGCACCTAAAACAGACGTGTCCAATCTGTGTTTCCCCAAAAATAAGACAAGATCTTATTTTATTTTTGCTCCAAAAGATGCATTAGGGCTTATTTTTGGAGAAACATGGTATCAGCCCAGCTGGGCGACTCACCCCCCAGCGTACACAAGAGGTGGCGAGCGCACGAGCGCCGACAGTATCCAGCAGCAGCTACAGCCCGCCCATTCCTTGGTTGGTGCACTCTATGGTTGCACAGCGCAGGTGAATTGCTTACCTGTCCAAGCAACAGCTGGAAGCAGAGGTGAGGGGGAAGGCATGCAATCCGGATGTGCCATGTGGGCCGCAGGAAAGCCAACCCTTGGCTTTCCCACAGCCCGTGGGATGCATCTGGATCGCCTGCCTCTTCCTTGCGCCTCTGCCTCCAGATGCTGCTTGGGCAGGTAATCAATTCACCTGCGCTCCTTAGGCTGCGGCTGCTACCCAACTGTCAGCCACTGTGTCCTTACCACCCTTCAATGCTTTTGGGTAGGGCTTATATTAGGAGCATGCAAAAAAAAAATCAGGCTAGGGTTTATTTTGTGGTTAGGTCTTATTTTCGAGGAAGCACAGAAGTTGTCAGGTGTCTGTTGGAACACCTGAACACCTTGCCATTCTGGAAGGGAGGGGGGAAGACATCAGACATAATTTACTCGCTTCCACAAATGCTTGGGAGCTTTAGGGAAGGGAGGTTCACACCATCTCCATCGACTCCTCTCGACCGTTTGTGCCGGGTATTCAAGGCTGCAGTTCCTCAAGGTTGGCATCTTTCCACCATGCCACCTCGGCGAAGTCAAAACACCTTTGCAACAGAGAATTGGCCGCTGATGGACACGGGGTATTGGGGTGGGAGTTGACGGGAACAATTAGCTACCGTGTTTCTCCGAAAACGTGATCCACACGAATAATAAACCCAACTGTAATTTTTGGGGGGTGGACCTAATCTTACCCCTACCCCAAAAATAATCCCGGGGGGATGGGCATGGCCAGCACGAGTGGTGGAGGGGCAGTGGGGGGCAACTGCCGAAGTGGGACAGTGGTTAGAGTGCTGTACTGCTAGTTCAGCAGATCAGTGGATCAAATCTCACCGGCTCAAGGTTGACTCAGCCTTCCATCCTTCCGAGGTGGGTAAAATGAGAACCCGGATTGTTGGGGGCAAGATGCTATTTAGTATACTGTCGATTGTTGTAAGCCGTCCAGAGTCCTCGGAGAGTGGGCGGCATAGAAATATTTATTTATTTATTATTTTAACTTATATACCGCCCTTCTCCCCAGGGGGACTCAGGGCGGTGAACAGCCAAACTTAAAACACATATAGTACAAAAGTTAAGAAAAACTAAAATAAATTAAATCGTCGGCATTACCAATTTAAAATCCCAGATCTACAAAATCGAAAAATTCCCAATTTAATACCCCAAATCAGTAAAATCAAAAATTTGAAATCCCAATCAAAATCTTTCAGGCTAGGCCGGCTTGTTGAAATAAGTGAGTCTTCAGGGCCTTTCGGAAAGCGCGCAGGTCATAGAAATATGATTAATAAAAAATAATAATAATTAAAAAAACTGTCCGGATGCAGCCCGTTGGCCCCTTGGAGCAGCACAAATACTGCTTTTGCCTTTCTCTTTCTGGGCGCAGTGCTTCTGCTTTTTGGGCCGTTTCCCCGAAACCGGCAGCTCTGCGGGCAGAGCTTCTTTTGGGGAGGCTTTTTGGCAAACGGGGGGAAAATGGAGGGGAGGGGGAAGCGTTTTCCTGCCTGCCATCCATTCCTCAAGCTCAGTGTTAAGGATATTTTTGAGCTACACCCGAAGTTGTGCTTTATAAAGCAGAGTACCGTTAAGAGTATTAAACTCAGCACAGATGGAGGGAAGGACGGCCGGCTGAAGGTTCAGAATGGAGGCAACGGCGTGTCCAGCTTAGAGTCTGGCCTGTTGCACCTCAAAAAAAAAAAAAGTAAGACCGCCTCGAAAAAAATAAGACCAAGTCCTTATTTGAAGTCTAAGAGAAAATAAGACTCCGTCTTATTTTGTGAGAAACACGGAATTCGCTTCGCGCCTGATTTTTCAGACCCCGCCTGACTTTTTTCTGTGCAATCATTCTCTCCCGGTAAAAGCTTGTTTTGAAATGTGGCCGGTTTTCAGAGTTTTGCTCTCTTGGGAGAGGAGTTGAGGCAGATCCTTACAGTAGGAACTTTGAAGACTTGTGGACTTCAACTCCCAGAATTCCCGTAATAAACAATTAATGCTGAAATTGAGTTAAAATTGACCTGGATGGGAAGGAACCTTGCAACAATTTTTTTTCAAATTGTTTTTTTTTTTTAAGCTGGAGGGGGGGGGGAGACACCGTTCCTGTCCTCAACTTACAACCGTTCGAAGTCACCACGGCACTGAAAAAAGTGACTTAGGGCCATTTTTCATACTTATGACCGTTGCAACATCCCCACATTTCACTGATCAAAATCCGGATGCTTGGCCACTGGCTCGTAGTTATGACAGTCGTGGTTTCCCTCCCGGGGTCACGTGATCAACTTTCGGGACCCTTCTGACTGGCAAAGTGAAAGGGGAGGCCGGATTCACTTAACGACCATGTGACTAACTTAACGACGGCAGGGATTCGCTTAAGAACACTGGAATAAAAATAGGGCGTAAAAGAAATGTGGCCAAACCCGCTGAATAAACTTCTGGCTTAGCAACAGATGTGTTAGCTCAACGGCGGTCTTAAGTCGAGGACTGCCTGTAGACAAGGGAGGAAAGCCCACGCTTACGGCCTTACCTGTAAGATGTCTCTGTGCCGTTGCAGGGTGTGCATCAGAGCCGCGTTGAGGGAGGGGACGCCGGCGCTGTTGGTGTACTCCGCCATTTTGTCGTTGACCGCGGTCAGCTGCAACAGAGAGGAGGAGAAAATTAGCGGCTTTGAGAGACAAGAGGTTTTTCATGGATCTGTAAAAAAAATAATAATAAAATTCAATAAGCAGCAAACTTGACAGGACGCCTTGAATATATTGAGATTAACAGAGTTGGAAGGGACCTTGGAGGTCATCTAGTCCAACCCCCACCTCCCACCCAAACAGGAGACCCTACACCATTTCTGACCAATGGCAATCCAGTCTCTTCTTGAAAGCCTCCAGGGATGAAGCTCCCACAACTTCCAAAGGCAACTTCTGTTCCATCGGTTGATTGTTCTTACTGTCAGAAAATTCCTCCTGATTTCCAGGTTGAATCTTCTCCTTGGTCAGTTTCCATCCATTGTTCCTTGTCCGGCCTTCAGGTGCTTTGGAGAAGAGCTTGACCCCCTTTCTCCTCTCTGGGGCAGCCCCTCAAATATTGGAAGATGCTCTCCTGTCTCCCCTGGTCCTTCTCTTCACTAGACTAGCCAGGCCCAGTTCCTGCAACCATCCATCGTCTGTTTGAGCCTCCAGTCCCCTCATCATCCTGGTTGCTCTTCTCTGCACTCTTTCTAGAGTCTCCGCATCTTTTTTTATAGTGTTGTGACCAAAACTGGATGCAGGACTCTAGGTGTGGCCCTACTAAGGCTTTATAGAGGGGTATTAGTACCTCCCTTGATCTTGATTGGCTCATCTTTAGCTGGTTGTCCATTAAGAGTCCAAAATTCCTCTCACAGTTACTCCTGTGTATACGTGTACTTTTGGTTTTTCTTACCTAAATATAAAATGGTTCATACAAGCAACCCTTTGGCGTTACAGGCCGTCTTCGACTTAGTGACCGTTTGAAATTACGACATCACTGAAAATGAGTGACTTATGACCGTTTTTCGCACTTCTCTCCTTGGTGAGTTTCCATCCGTTGCTTCTTGTCCGGCCTTTTGGGGCCGGCTCTGGAGAATAATTTGGCCCCCCTTTTCTTTACAGCAACCCCACCAATATTGGAATATTGATATTGTGTGGCCCCTTGTCCTTCTTTTCATTTAACGAGCATATTATAACTGTCTTTTTACTCCTGCCTCATGGAGAAATCAGGAAGCTTCTCCTTAATTCCAGGTGGCTTCTCTCCTGGATCAGTTTCCATCCGTTGTTTCTTCTCCTGCCTTCTGGTGCTTTGGAGAAGAGGTTGACCCCCAAATCTTCTTCTTTGGGGCAGCCTTTCAAATATTGGAAGACCGCCATCAGGTCCCCCCCCCCCTGTCCTTTTCATTTAATGAGCATATTTTAACTGGTTTTTTAAATTCCTGCCTCTTGGAGAAAGCCAGAAATTAATTTCTTCTAGATTGCTTCACTCCTTGATTAGTTTCCGTCCATTGCTTCTCGCCCTGCCTTACCTATTTTTTTTTTTAATTTGATTTATATTTGGAGAAGAGGTAGACCCCCTCTTCTTTGGGACATCCCCTCAAATACTGGAACAATGCTATCATATTCCCCCCCCCCCGCAAGTCCTTTTTTCATTAAACTAGATGTACCCAATTCCTGCAACTGTTCCTCATATGTGGCTTCCCTCTTGCGTGAGCTGCACTGGCTCCCGGTGGTCTTCCGGGTGTGCTTCAAGATTCTGGTTACCACCTTTACAGCGCTCCATGGCATAGGACCAGGGTATTTACGAGACTGTCTTCTGACACCAGTAACCTCTCAACGACCAGTACGCTCCCAGAGAGGGGCTTCTCGGGGTGCCGTTGGTCAAACAATGTCGACTGGTGGCCCCCAGGGGGAGAGCCTTCTCTGTGGGGGCACCTACCATCTGGAACGAGCTCCCACCGGAATTACGGAGGATCCTGGATCTGCACACTTTCCGCCGTGTCCTTAAAACATTTTTATTTAAACAGGCGGGCCTGGCCTAATCTTCCCTTTTTAAACTGTTTCAAATCTATCCTAAATTGGATGTTTTAAATTATTGGGCCAAAATATTTGTTGTATTCTAAATGTTTTTTGAACATTGCACTTCATATGCACTTCATCTGACTGTTCACCGCCCTGAGTCCTTCGGGAGTAGGATGGTATATAAATTTAATTAATTTAATTTAATTTAATTTAATTTAATTTAATTTAATTTAATTAATTTAATTAATTTAATTTAATAAAATAATAAAATAAATAAAATAATAAAATAAAATAAAATAATAAAATAAAATAAAATAAAATAAAATAATAAAATAAAATTAAAATAAAATAAAATAAAATAAAATAATAAAATAAAATAAAATAAATAAAATAAAATAAATAAAATAAAATAAAATAAAATAAAATAAAATAAAATAAAATAAAATAAAATAAAATAAAATAAATAAAATAAAATAAAATAAAATAAAATAAAATAAAATAAAATAAAATAAAATAAAAATGTGCTTCATATTCCAGAGATTCCCGGCAGGCAGGATTGTTTAGTCCTAGGAAGAAAGAGCTCCAAACATCCGTGATTCCAGATTTTGGTGGAAGGAAAGAGGGCAGGAAGGATGCAGCCACCCTCTTGGCCCTCCAAAAGGGTCTGAAGACCGGATTGTGTCAACCGGATTGGGGTCCCAATGGGGCATCTTATTCTGGAGGTGATTAATGGGCTCAAGTTAAGTCCCCACCTCGTCCCCTTGTGTATCTCACTCCCTTCCTTCCAAGCTTTGCAAATCTTAAAATCGATTTTAGTGTGAGCAGAGGTAGTCCTCGACTTACAACAGTTCATTTAGTGACCGAAGTTAGAATGGCACTGAAAAAAAGGGATTTCACGACCACTTTTCACACTTACGACCGTTGCATGGTCATAAAAAGAGCCTCAGATAGCTCGACGGGCTAGATAGCCTGTTATTAACACCCAGCTGTCTGCAATTATGCAGGGTCAAGGTTATGCAGGTTGACTCAGCCTTCCATCCTTTCTAAGGTAGGTCAATTCTTGGCTGTACACCGCCCTGAGTCCACTAGGAGAAGGGCGGTATATAAATGTAATAAATAAAAAAAATAAAAAAAATAAATTGAGGACCCAGTTTGTGGGGGCAATAAGCTGACTTTGTATAAATATACAAAAGTATGAAGGCTATTGCTTAACGCATTGTAAGCCGCCCTGAGTCTCCGGAGAAGGGCGGCATATAAATCAAATTTAAAAAAAAATTGAGTTACATTCAGATGCTTGACAATGGACTCATATTTATGACGGTCGCAGTGTCCCGGGATCATTGGATTCCCCCTTTTGCGACCTTCTGACAAGCAAAGTCAAGGAGGAAGCCAGACTCGCTTAACAACCATGTGACTAATCTGACCGATGCAGTGATTTACTTAACGAACACCGTAAAATGGGGCAAAGTTCACTTAAGAAATTTCGCGCTTGGCAACATAAACCTGGGACTCCATTGTGGTCGTATGTTGAGGACTTCCAGTGTAACTGCTCTTTTTCATTTTGGTATTTAATGGCTGTGGGCCTCACAATTTAAGGATCGATCTTCTAGAATAGTTAGGCCATTTGTGTAACCAACAAATTGGATGCCAAATTGTGATTTTAGCAGAGATTTTCTCTCTTGTTTAACTTTAACTTTAACTTTATTTGAATTTATATACCGCCCTTCTCCTTGCGGACTCAGGGCGGTGTACAGCCAATTAAAAAACAAACATACAAAAGTTAAAATTCTTTAAAATAATAATATAAGTGGCCATAGAATTAAAAACTAACTTCATATTTAAAATACAACTCTAAAATGATAAAATGTTATAGGAATCAGGCTAGGCCGGCGAGCTGAAAGAAATGGGTTTTTAAAGCCCGCCGAAAGGTTGGGAGGTCAGAGATTGTTCTTAACTCTGGAGGCAGATCATTCCAAAGGGTGGGTGCTGCCACAGAGAAGGCTCTCCCCCTGGGGGTCGCCTGCCAGCATTGCCTGGCTGACGGCACCCTGAGGAGGCCCTCTCTGTGGGAGCGAACCGGCCGGTGGGAGGCAATTGGCGGCAGAAGGCGGTCCCGTAAGTACCCTGGCCCTAAGCCATGGAGCGCTTTAAAGGTGATTACCAACACCTTGAAGCGCACCCGGAAGTCCACCGGCAGCCAATGCAGCTCGCACAGGAGAGGTGTCACATGGGAGCGTCCCGTCGCTCCCATAATCCCCTGCGCGGCCGCATTCTGCACCAGTTGGAGCCTCCGGGTGCATCCCAAGGGGAGCCCCATGTAGAGAGCATTACAGTAGTCCAGACGGGAAGTGACAAGAGCATGAGTGACCGTGCGTAGGGAGTCCCGATCTAGAAAGGGTCGCAGCTGGCGAATCAGGCGGACCTGATAAAAAGCCCCCCTGGCCACGGCTGTCATATGATCCTCTAAAGACAGCCGCGAGTCCAGGAGGACGCCCAAGTTGCGAACCCCTTCCGTGGGGGCCAATGACTCGCCCCCAATAACCAGCGATGGAGTCAGCTGGCTATATCATTTATTACTTTATTCTAGAATTTTTAAACTGGATGTTCCTTGAGTGTTGTTATTTGCTCTGCTCTCTGGTCTTTGACTGTAATAAACTTGATTTTTTTTTAAAAAAATTGATTTTTATTCCACCCTTCTCCGAAGACTCAGGGCGGCTTACAATGCGTTAAGCAACAGCCTTCATACTTTTGTATATTTATACAAAGTCAGCTTATTGCCCCCACAAACTGGGTCCTCAATTGACCTACCTTAGAAAGGATGGAAGGCTGAGTCAACCTGGAGCCTGGTGAGATTCGAACTTACAGTAATTGCAGACAGCTGAATGTTCTTTTTTTCTCTTTCTTTCTTTCTTTCTTTCTTTCTTTCTTTCTTTCTTTCTTTCTTTCCTTTCTTCCTTTCTTCCTTTCTTCCTTTCATTAGATTTATATGCCGCCCTTCTCCGGAGACTCAGGGTGGCTTACAATGCGTTAAGCAACAGCCTTCATACTTTTGTATATTTATACAAAGTCAGCTTATTGCCCCCACAAACTGGGTCCTCAATTGACCTACCTTAGAAAGGATGGAAGGCTGAGTCGACCTTGAGCCTGGGGGGATTCAAACTTACAGTAATTGCAGGCAGCTGAATGTTCTTTTTTTCTCTTTCTTTCTTTCTTTCTTTCTTTCTTTCTTTCTTTCTTTCTTTCTTTCCTTTCTTCCTTTCTTTCTTTCATTAGATTTATATGCCGCCCTTCTCCGGAGACTCAGGGTGGCTTACAATGCATTAAGCAACAGCCTTCATACTTTTGTATATTTATACAAAGTCAGCTTATTGCCCCCACAAACTGGGTCCTCATTTTACCTACCTCGGAAGAATGGAAGGCTGAGTCAACCTGGAGCCTGGTGAGGTTTGAACTTCCAGTAACTGCAGACAGCTGGATGTTCTTTCTTTCTTTCTTTCTTTCTTTCTTTCTTTCTTTCTTTCTTTCTTTCTTTCTTTCTTTCTTTCTTTCTTTCTTTCTTTCTTTCTTTCTCTCTCTCTCTCTCTCTCTCTCTCTCTCTCTCTCTCTCTTTCTCTTTCTTTCTTTCCTTCCTTCCTTCCTTCCTTCCTTCCTTCCTTTCTTTTAATTTTATTTATATGCCGTCCTTCTCCGGAGACTCAGGGCGGCTTACAATGCATTAAGCAATAGCCTTCATACTTTTGTATATTTATCCAAAGTCAGTTTATTGCCCCCACAAACTGGGTCCTCAATTTACCTACCTTTAGAAAGGATGGAAGGCTGAGTCAACCTTGAGCCTGGGGAGATTCAAATTTACAGTAATTGCAGACAGCTGGTGTTAATCACAATGCTTTAGTCTGCTGAGCCACCAGGCCTTCCTTCCTTCCTTCCTTCCTCTCCCTCCCTTCCATTTTCCCCTTCATTTCCCTTTCTTTCTTCCTTCTTTCTTTCTTTCTTTCTTTTTTTAATTTGATTTATATGCCGCCCTTCTCCGGAGACTCAGGGCGGCTTACAATGCGTTAAGCAACAGCCTTCATACTTTTGTATATTTATCCAAAGTCAGCTTATTGCCCCCACAAACGGAGTCCTCAATTGACCCACCTTAGAAAGGATGGAAGGCTGAGTCAACCTTGAGCCTGGGGAGATTCAAACTTACAGTAATTGCAGGCAGCTGAATGTTCTTTTTTTCTTTCTTTCTTTCTTTCTTTCTTTCTTTCTTTCTTTCTTTCTTTCTTTCCTTCCTTCCTTCCTTCCTTCCTTCTCTTTCTTTCTTTTCTTTCTTTTTCTTTTTCTTTCTTTCCTTCCTTCCTTCCTTCCTTCCTTCCTTCCTTCCTTCCTTCCTTTCTTTCAATTTTATTTATATGCCGTCCTTCTCCGGAGACTCAGGGCGGCTTACAATGCGTTAAGCAATGGCCTTCATACTTTTGTATATTTTATACAAAGTCAGCTTATTTCCCCCACAAACTGGGTCCTCAATTGACCCACCTTTAGAAAGGATGAAGGCTGAGTCAACCTTGAGCCTGGTGAGGTTTGAACTTCCAGTAACTGCAGACAGCTGGATGTTCTTTCCTTTTCTTTCTTTCTTTCTTTCTTTCTTTCTTTCTTTCTTTCTTTCTTTCTTTCTTTCTTTCCTTCCTTCCTTCCTTCCTTCCTTCCTTCCTTCCTTCCTTTTTCCTTCCTTCCTTCCTTTCTTTTAATTTTATTTATATGCCGTCCTTCTCCGGAGACTCAGGGCGGCTTACAATGCGTTAAGCAATAGCCTTCATACTTTTGTATATTTTATACAAAGTCAGCTTATTTCCCCCACAAACTGGGTCCTCAATTGACCCACCTTTAGAAAGGATGAAGGCTGAGTCAACCTTGAGCCTGGTGAGGTTTGAACTTCCAGTAACTGCAGACAGCTGGATGTTCTTTCCTTTTCTTTCTTTCTTTCTTTCTTTCTTTCTTTCTTTCTTTCTTTCTTTCTTTCTTTCTTTCTTTCTTTCTTTCTTTCTTTCTTTCTTTCCTTCCTTCCTTCCTTCCTTCCTTCCTTCCTTCCTTCCTTCCTTCCTTCCTTCCTTTTTCCTTCCTTCCTTCCTTTCTTTTAATTTTATTTATATGCCGTCCTTCTCCGGAGACTCAGGGCGGCTTACAATGTCTTAAGCAATAGCCTTCATACTTTTGTATATTTATCCAAAGTCAGCTTATTGCCCCCACAAACGGGGTCCTCAATTGACCCACCTTAGAAAGGATGCAAGGCTGAGTCAACCTTGAGCCTGGCGAGATTTGAACTTCCAGTAATTGCAGACAGCTGGTGTTTGATTTGATATGAACAACAGGGTGACACCTCCCCTCTCCCTGCCTTTAAACCCAAGGAGGTTCGAAGCTGGAGACTTTAAGACCACTGGACTTCAACTCCCAGAATTCCCCAGCCCAGCCAGCATGGGAAATTGACAAAATAACAAGACTTGGAAGAAAGTTTGGAGGCCGTCCCGATCAACCTATACCATTTCTGATGTTTGTCCGATTTTTAAAAAACTCAAATTGCCCCATGCTGGCTGGCTGGGAAATTCTGGGAGTTAAGTCTTAAAAATTGCCACGGTTGGACATCCTTGCTTTAAACGAGTTGTTGTCATACCAGCCCATGGATGACTCTGGTGTCTTTTGAGTTAAACTGGGCACAATCCAAAATAGAAAGGTTGCTGATTTAGATATACTCCTCGGCTTGAATAGCGATTATTATACTCCTCGATTTTAATCCCTTTTAATAGCGATAGCACTTAGATTTATATAACGCCCCCTATAGCGCTTTATGTACTTTTGAGTGGTTTACGGTGTTAGCGTTTTGCTGGTCATTTGCATCCTATTTATTTATTTAATCAAATTTGTATACCGCCCTACTCCCCGAAGGGACTCAGGGCGGTGAATTGCCGAATAAAATATAAAACGTACAAAAGTTAAAAATATTTAAGATAAATTAAATGATGAGGCTGAAAAAATTTAAAATCCAATCATATAAAACGTTTAAAAAAACCCATTATAAAGGGGAGGTTTAAGCCAGACCAGCCTGATGAAATAGGAATGTTTTTAAGGCATGGCGAAGGTACCTTTAGGGAGCCTTTGAGGCCACTCGGAGGTTTGTGGTGCAAATGGGAGCCTTCTTGGCTGCAGGATGTTTTCTGCCCTGTATCCCTTCACTGTGGAAGACAGGCGCAGGCTGTTGGAGGTGTGTTTGTGTTGTCTGCATCTCAAACTGAAGCGGGCATGGTTCTTGTAGTCTGCAATTTTTCTGGAAATCCGTTCCTACTCCCGCACCATCCAAAGTGCATGGCTAAATATCTATGGAGATCCTCCATCATCCAGATCATGGTTGTCTGCTTTTTCTGGAGGCAACTGAGTTTCCTTGTTTTTTTTCTTTTGAAAATGTTTCACTTCTCATCCCAGAAGCTTCTTCAGCTCTGACTGGATGGTGGGGAATGGGAGGGTTTATATTCCTTGCAGACAGATGGTCCTTGGCATCCTTTCTAGAGGGTCGTTGAGACCACTTGGAGGTCTGTCTGCGTCCTCGGGGTCCCCTGAGTGGTGCAAATGGTTCCTGTAGTCTGCAATTTTTCCTCTGGAAATTCGTTCCTGCTCCCACACCATTCAAAGGGGGCTCATCCCAAAATATATGGCGAAAATTGGAGCCATATTGGAGAATCTGGAGAATCTGGAGAGATTCTCAGTCACCCAGATCTTGGTTGTCCCAAAGGTGCTTTTTCAGGAGAAGATGTTTCTCTTCTTATTCAAGAAGCTTCTTCGGCTCTCATAATTGAGACAACTATGACCTGGGTAACTGAGAACCTCCACAGACCTTCAGCGTTTCAAGCAGGAGTCAGAGCTGCCCGCCACAACACCGTTGGTCTTACCTTCCCCAAGAGTTGCTCAATTTCCACAGCCATCGCTTCAAACATGCGGTCTTGGCTCGATCCGTTCAAGAGAGGGGTTGTGTCCGAGCTAAGCAAGGAACGACACACAGAGGTAGCGTTAAAAGTTTTAACACGTGGAAGGAAATCTTCATTATTTGAGTTTTATCCCACCTTTATTACTGCGTCAGTAATTCTAGGCTGAGAAAATATGTAATACTCTTTCTCCTCCTATGTTCCCCACAACAACCCTGTGAGGTGAGTTCAGCGCAGAGAGAGATGGGCCCAAAGTCAACCAGCTGGTTTTCATGACTAATGCAGGAGTAGAACTCATTGCCTCCTGGTGATTGGTGTAAAGTCACTTAACTGGCTTTCGTTTTCTAAGCTAGGTCTAGAATTCAGTGCCTCCTGCTTTCTAGATTGCTCCTTTAACCATACTGTTGAGGGATTCGCAGAGCAACCCTAGAGTAGCAAGGGTGTGTGCATGAAAGCAACTGAGAGCAGTTGCAAATAATCAGTCAACACACAGATACACAGAGTTGTGTTTACATTTAGGAAAATAAGGCACAGTCCAATAAACAGGACTGGATAGCACAGCAGACTAAAAGCATTGTGATTAACATTCAGCTGTCTGCAATTATTGCAAGTTCGAATCTCTCCAGGCTCAAGGTTGACTCGGCCTTCCATCCTTTCTAAGGTAGATCAATTGAGGACCCAGTTTGTGGGGGAAATAAGCTAACTTTGTATAAAATATACAAAAGTATGAAGGCTATTGCTTCACGCACTGTAAGCCGCCTTGAGTCTCCGGAGAAGGGCGGCATATAAATCTAATTTAAAAAAACAAAAACAAAAAACAGTCCAGGCCATACACAGATAAAGCAGTAGATAGTAAAACAACAGTCCAGGGATATTTCAATAACAAAGTCTTCTTACCAGTCATTGCAGTCATATACAATAAACAGCTGCAAACAGTAGCAAACACAGCAAACAGCAGTAACGATCAGTAACATTCAGCAAAGAGTAGCAGAGAGTAGTAAAGAGCCATAAAGAGAAACTAACCATGTTTCAAGCTTCCTCTTAAGAACATTGGCTACAGAGCTAACCAAGCAGGAGGCAGTATGATGCAATACAGCTATATACATACATACATACATACATACATACATACATACATACATATATATATATATATAAATTTGATTGATATGCCGCCCTTCACCAGAGACTCAGGGCGGCTTACAATGTGTTAAGCAATAGCCTTCATACTTTTGTATATTTATATAAAGTCAGCTTATTGCCCCCACAAACTGGGTTGTCAATTTACCTACCTTAAAAAGGTGGAAGGCTGAGTCAACCTTGAGCCTGGTGAGATTCAAACCTACAGTAATTGCAGGCAGCTGGTGTTAATCATAATGCTTTAGTCTGCTGTACCACCAAGCCCATTCTTCCTTCCTTCCTTCTTCCCTCCCTTCCATTTTTCCCTTCATTTCCCTTTCTTTCTTTCTTTCTTTCTTTCTTTTAAAATTTGATTTATATGCCGCCCTTCTCCAGAGACTTAGGATGGCTTACAATGAGTTAAGCAATAGCCTTCATACTTTTGTATATTTATCCAAAGTCAGCTTATTGCCCCCACAAACTGGATCCTCATTTCACCTACCTTAGAAAGGATGGAAGGCTGAGTCAACCTCGAGCCTGGGGAGATTTGAACTTACAGTAACTGCAGACAGCTGGAGTTAATCACAATGCATTAGTCTGCTGAGCCACCAGGCCCACTATATATTGAGGTTTTATATATTGCCAACTCAACAAGTTAGGTAACTATCATTTCCTAACAACTACACCAATCCCTCATTTCATTTTTAACTCATTTCAACTATTCAAACTGGCTAGAGATCCAAGCCACCTCAATACAGGTAATCCTCAACTTACAACAGTCCATTTAGTGACCGTTAACAGTTACAACGGCACTGAATAAAAGTGACTTATGTTATGACTGGTTCTCATAGTTCCGATCTTTGCAGCATCCCCAGGAAATCAAAATTGAGATACTTGGCAACTGGTTCATACTTATGACTCGTTCCTGTGTCTCAAGGTCAGGTGATCCCCTTTTGCGATCTTTGGACGAGCAAAATCGAACGGGGAAACCAGATTCATTTAATGACTATGTTACTAGCTTATTAATTGCAGTGATTCACTTAACAACTGTGGCAAGAAAGGTGGTAGGAGATGGAGCAAAACTCACTTAATCGATGTTTCACTTAACAAGAGAAATGTTGGGCTCAATTGTGGTCGTAAGTCGAGGGCTACCTGTATAGCACAAGCTTGCCAATATTTGCAAAACTTAATACATTTAAATAAATACAAATAGTTGCTTATAGGCTGCAAATGTAGGCCTGCATTGAGGAAAGGAAAGGCCTTACTTGCTCTTCCGTATTTACCTATTTAAATGTTCTAAGACAGTGTTTCTCAACCTTGGAAGCTTGCAGATGGGTGGACTTCAACTCCCAGAATCCCCCAGCCAGCAGTGCTGGCTGGGGGATTCTGGGAGTTGAAGTCCACCCATCTTCAAGCCACCAAGGTTGAGAAACACTGTTCTAAGAGTTTCCCAAGCGGGACTCTCTTATTCCTGAAATTTTAAAAAATTTCAGACGTCCAGAAGCGCAAAACGAAAAGTCAATGGAGAAAGAGGGCTGTCGGGCATGGAAAAACGAACAAACAAACAAGTTGACCATTGCAATGAAAAAAATCGAATGAAGTAACAGCGTGATAGTACCTATACCTGTCGCATCTTCCATCGCGAGAGCTGCCGTGGCTGTAGCTGGTGCACAATTTACTGAAGGAAACCAGCTTGAGGTCCAGTTCGTTTTCCAGCTGCCGGGCCTGTTTCCTTAGATCTGCCAAAAGAGCAAGGAGAAAAATTGCAATGCTTCGCTGCCTCCTTCCGATCCTGCAAATTCGCCAACAACCTGGTTGAAACGACTGTTGGGAGACTCTTAAATCAGGGGTGTCCAGCTTAGCCCACTTTAAAGGCTTGTGGGCTTCCAACTCTCAAGAGTTCCCCAGCAGGCCAAGCTTACAATAAAAGAAACTGGAGTTATCTAAGAAAGGAAAACAATTCAGATCTAAAGTGTTTGCAGAGCCTGACTTGTTCATATGTCCAAAGGGGAAATCTTTGCAAAACTGGCCGCAACTGAGCAATCAGGAAAATTCCTCGACTTGCCTTTTTCTGGAGTTCACTTTGTGCAACTGAGGATATCTTCTAAAGATAGAGGTGTGCCTTCTGTAATGTTGGATCAACGCAGTGTTTATCGAAGTTGGCAACTTTAAGAGGGGTGGGCTTCCACTCCCAGAATTCCTGAGCCTGCATGTTTTAAGAAGGGTGGACTTCCACTCCCAGAATCCCCCAGCCAGCATGCTTTAAAATGCATGGACTTCCACTCCCAGAATTCCCCAGCCAGAATGCTTTAAGAGGGGAGGACTTCCACTCCCAGAATTCCCCAGCCAGCCTGCTTTAAGTGGGGTGGACTTCCACTCCCAGAATTCCCGAGCCTGCATGTTTTAAGAAGGGAGGACTTCCACTCCCAGAATCCCCCAGCCAGCCTGCTTTAAAATGCATGGACTTCCACTCCCAGAATTCCCCAGTCAGTGTGCTTTAAGATGGGAGGACTTCCACTCCCAGAATTTCACAGCCAGTCATGCTTTAAGAGGGGTGGACTTCCACTCCCAGAATTCCCCAGCCAGCCATGCTTTAAGAGGGGAGGACTTCCACTCCCAGAATTCCCCAGCCAGAATGCTTTAAGTGGGGTGGACTTCCACTCCCAGAATTCCCCAGCCAGTGTGCTTTAAAATGGGAGGACTTCCACTCCCAGAATTCCCCAGCCAGCCATGCTTTAAGAGGGGTGGACTTCCACTCCCAGAATCCCTCAGCCAGCCATGCTTTAAGAGGGGTGGACTTCCACTCCCAGAATCCCCCACCCAGCATGCTTTAAGAGGGGTGGACTTCCACTCCCAGAATCCCCCAGCCAACCTGCTTTAAGAGGGGTGGACTTCCACTCCCAGAATTCCCCAGCCAGCCTGCTTTAAGAGGGGTGGACTTCCACTCCCAGAATTCCCCAGCCAGCCTGCTTTAAGAGGGGTGGACTTCCACTCCCAGAATCTCCCAGCCAGCCGTTCTTTAAGAGGGGAGGACTTCCACTCCCAGAATTCCCCAGCCAGCCATGCTTTAAGAGGGGTGGACTTCCACTCCCAGAATTCCCCAGCCAGAATGCTTTAAGAGGGGTGGACTTCCACTCCCAGAATCCCCCAGCCAACCTGCGTTAAGAGGGGTGGACTCCCCCAGCCAGCTATGCTTTAAGAGGGGTGGACTTCCACTCCCAGAATCTCCCAGACATCTTGCTTTAAGATGCATGGGAGTTGATGACTGGGGAATTATGGGAATTGAAGCCCACATATCATAAAGTTGCCAAGAGAACTTGAGAAACACCTGGATGAATACCTGTCTATCTAAGCACCCAAATGCCTAGTTGTGTAAAGTCAGCCTCCCACTTTGCACAATACGAGAATCTCTTGTGGGATCTGTCTTCTGAGGAACGAGAGAAGTTCTTAGATCTATCCGAACGGTCCTCTTTTTTGCACCCCGGGATCCCCTCCCCTGGCTCAATTCCTTATGGAAATCGGCAGATGCTCTCCTGCTCCCCGAATATCCTTCAATTCTTCCAAGACAAGTTTCACCGGGCTGCCTCTCACAGCAGTGCTTGGGCTGAGAAGATCCTCTTCTGCAACCCAACAAGACAGACACAGACTTCAGAGGATCCTTAGAACTGCAGAAAAAACCATGGCTACCAACCTGCCTTCCATGGAGGACCTATATAATGCACTAGTCAAAAAGAGGGCTGTGAAAATATCTACAGACCCCTCAATCCTGGACATAAACTGTTTCAACTCCTAC
The DNA here is from genome assembly GCA_030761175.1 of Masticophis lateralis. Taxonomy (NCBI): domain Eukaryota; kingdom Metazoa; phylum Chordata; class Lepidosauria; order Squamata; family Colubridae; genus Masticophis; species Masticophis lateralis. The sequence goes on along the minus strand of JAUDYJ010000001.1, from coordinate 2,532,106 downwards.
CCTCAAAACGAGGCTATAGAGCACTGCACACCAGAACAACTAGACACAAGGACAGTTTCTTTCCAAATGCCCTCACTCTGCTAAACAAATAATTCCCTCAACACTGTCAAACTATTCACTAAGTCTGCACTACTATTAATCTTCTTATCGTTCCCACCACCCATCTCCTCCCACTTATGACTGTACGACTGTAACCTTGTTGCTGGTATCCTTATGATTTATATTGATATTGTTTCCTGATTGCTTATTTGTACCTTATGACCATCATTAAGTGTTGTATCTTATGATTCTTGACGAACGTATCTTTTTTTTATGTACACTGAGAGTGTAGGCACCAAAGACAAATTCCTTGTGTCTCCAACACACTTGGCCAATAAAGAATTCTGTTCTGTTCTATTCTCCAAAACTAATGCCTATTCAGACAGACAGTGTCATTTTTATATACTTTGGATTCAACAGTTCACATAAAATGTACATTATATATATATATATATACATACACATCCTCACATCCTATGAAGGATCCCAGATCTGCGCACCTTCCGTCGCGCGCTCAAGATTCATTTATTCCATCAAGTCGGCCTGACCTAAGTCTGTCCCCTTTTTAAGTGGAAATTTTAATTTGTTTTAAATTATGGGTTTTTAAAATTTGTCTCGGCCAAATTATTTAATTCGTTTTTATTCCATTTTAAATTTTTGTATTTATGTGTTTTATCTTAAGGCTGCTCACCGCCCTGAGTCCTTCGGGAGCAGGGTGGTATATATAAATCTAATGAAATGAAATGAAATGAAATAAAAAAAATGAAATCACCTTCCTTATGAATATTACCTGTTTTTGTTTCTGCTGCCTATCCGCCTCATGCCATTTTCCCCCAAACCCCATAATACCCCGAATCCTCTTTTGCTTTTCATTCTAAAGTTAGTTTATTCAATTTGGCACATTCAAATATTCTTTGGGTGGGTGGGGGGGGAGGCTTCTTTCAAATGCTCCACCCCCCCCACCCCACCCCCACCTTCCATTCCCCGGCCTCTGGGCTCGGCCTGATGCTCTCGAGCGGTCCCCAGCTTGAATCCCATCATCCCCAACCTGCAGAGCGATGACATAACCCATCTCCTTCCAGGGCTGGTGGGGGGGGGGAGGTTTGGGGTGGGTGGGTCTCGGGTTATGAGCTGGGCTGGATCTCAGCCCCCCCCCCCGCCCCAGCCAAACTGGGGTTGGGGATGATGGGAGTTGTAGTCCAGCCAACCCTGCAGGCGGGGCGGGGCTGGACGGTCGGCCGGCCGGCTTCCAGTCCTCAAACCGGGCGCTCCTTTCCCTGGAGGGTCGCCCCCGTCCCCTCCCCTCCCGTCCCCACCGCGCCCCCCACTCACCCTCCCAGTAGTTGCTGCTCCCCGCCGCCGCCGCCGCCGCCGCCGCCATCTTTGTTGACCAACGTCAGCCCTCCCCGACGCAAGCCGGCGGCGCGCTCGGTCATAGAGTAGCGGCCGGCCAGAGCGCCCACCCTCCACCCGCCCTCGCTTCCGATCATAGAGCGCCCGCGCGCCGCCGTCCGCGAGAACCATCGAAAGGAGAAATCGCGGCGCAGACCGGTCTCCTAAAATCTCCGCACTGCCCCCTTTCGGCGATGGCCCCGAAAGGGTCCTCCCGGCCTCGTTTTCTATTTTTTTTTTGCTTTGTGATGAATAATCCTAAAAAAGTCTATGACGTCGCTTAACTCGCGTCTTGCTCCTAACACGTGTGCGTGTGGATGTGTTCGCGTGTTCGTGCTTAATGCAAGCGAAGGTCATGGAGATAAGGCGTCCTGGATGGTCTCCGATGCTCCTGCAGGGGTCTTTGGGCTGATGGTTGTTTTCATCATCATTTAATGCCTGATTTAGATTAGATGAGATGAGGGTTCTTTATTGGCCAAGTGTGATTGGACCCACAAGGAATTTGTCTTTGGTGCAGATGCTCTCAGGGTACATAAAAGAAAAGATGCGTCCTTCAAGAATCATAAGGTACAACACTTAATAATAGTCATAGGGAACAAATAAGATGGATGGATGGATGGATAGGTAGGTAGATAGATAGAAGATAGAATAGGTAATGGATGGAGATAGATAGATAGATAGATAGATAGATAGATAGATAGATAGATAGATAGATAGATAGATAGATAGATAGATAGATAGATAGATAGATAGATAGATAGATACATAGATACATAGATACATAGATACATAGATAGATGATGGATGGATAGAAGATAGAGAATAGAATAGAATAGAATAGAATAGAATAGAATAGAATAGAATAGAATAGAATAGAATAGAATAGAATAGAATTCTTTATTGGCCAAGTGTGATTGGACCCACAAGGAATTTGTCTTTGGTGCAGATGCTCTCAGTATGTACATAAAAGAAAAGATACGTCTGTCAAGAATCATAAGGTACAACACTTAATAATAGTCATAGGGAACAAATAAGATGATGGATGGATGGATGGATGGGTAAGTAGGTAGGTAGATAGATAGATAGATAGATAGATAGAAGATAGATGATGGATGGATAGAAGATAGAGAATAGAATAGAATAGAATAGAATAGAATAGAATAGAATAGAATAGAATAGAATAGAATAGAATAGAATAGACGCTCTCAGTATGTACATAAAAGAAAAGATACGTCCATCAAGAATCATAAGGTACAACACTTAATAATAGTCATAGGAAACAATAAGAAGATAGATAGATAGATAGATAGATAGATAGATAGATAGATAGATAGATAGATAGATAGATAATTTCTTTATTGACCAAGTGTGATTGGACACACAAGGAATTTGTCTTGGTGCACGCGCTCTCAGTGTACATAAAAGATTCATTCGTCCAGAATCCCATAGGGAACAAATAAGCGACCAAATCATATTAGGAAACAGTCAATATAAATCTTAAGGATACCAGCAACAGGGTTACAGTCATAAGTGGGAGGAGATGGGTGGTGGGAACGATGAGATTAATAGTAGTGCAGACTTAGTGAATAGTTTGACAGTGTTGAGCGAAATGTTTGTTTAGCAGAGTGATGGCATTCGGGAAAAAACTGTCCTTGTGTCTAGTTATTCTGGTATGCTGTGTGCTATAGTGCCCGCTTTGAGGGATTTTATTTAATGATTTAAATTTTATTTAATGATATGGATTCTTTTTCTGTGTTGTAAAATATAAGCGGGCTGGGTACGTGGGTGCTTGCTGTTGGGTGAACCATCTGGCCCTGAGGCAGAGGATCTTAACTGGAAAAATACTATATCTATCATATATAAAACGGTGAGATTTATTATCTCACTGTTTTAACTGTTGTTTTATTGTAAGCTGCTTAGACTAGCAGGAGCGAGATGGGTGGCGAATAAATTTAATAAAGGAACAAATGGACAATTACATAAGTAAGATGGATGGATAGATATAAAATCAGATAAATAGATGATAGGATATGTGGATAGGAAGGAAGGAAGGATAGATAGATAGGGATGAATGGATAGATAGAAACAGATAGAGAGAGAGATATAGATAGATATATGGATAGATAGATATAGATAGATATAGATAGATATACAGATAGATACAGATAGATATACAGATAGATAGATAGATACAGATAGATAGATAGATAGATAGATAGATATACAGATAGATAAGATACAGATAGATAGATAGATAGGTAGATAGATACAGATAGATAGATAGATAGATAGATAGATAGATAGATAGATAGATAGATATACAGATAGATAAGATACAGATAGATATAGATATACAGATAGATACAGTTAGATATACAGATAGATAGATACAGATAGATAGATAGATAGATAGATAGATAGATAGATAGATAGATAGATAGATAGATGTAGGTAGGCAGGTAGGTAGGTAGATAGATAGGCAGGCGGACAGGTAGGTAGGTAGGTAGAGAGAGACACAGAGAGAGAGAGAGAGAGAGAGAGAGACCAGTGGATCAGGGGTGTCAAACTCACGGCATCATGGCGTCGCTGCATAATTTATCAGGACTTTTCCCCCCTTCGCTAAACTGGGTGTGGGCATGGCCAGTGTGTGACACATCTGGCCCATAGGCCAGGAGTTTGAGAGCCCTACGGTAGATGGATGGTTGGAGGAGGATCAAAACTAATGCAGATGATTAGGTAGACATGATAGGATGGGTGGATGAATAGATATAGATTTATTTTATTTTATTTTATTAAATTTATATATCGCCCTACTCCTGAAGGACTCAGGGCGGTGAACAGCAATAAGATAAAAATACATCATACAAAAGTTAAAAACCATTTAAAAATACATTAAATAATTTTGCCCCAAGACAAATTTAAAAACACCCAATTTGTATAAAACTTAAAAGCAGATTAAAAGGGAGAGTCAGGCCAGGCCAGCCTGCTGGAATAAAAATGTTTTGAGGGCGCGGCGGAAAGTGTGTAAATCTGGGATCCTCCGTATCTCCGGGGGGAGCTCGTTCCAGATGGCAGGTGCCCCCACAGAGAAGGCTCCCCCCCTGGGGGCCACCAGTCGACACTGTTTGGCTGATGGCACCCTGAGAAGCCCCTCTCTATGGGAGCGAACTGGTCGGTGGGAGGCTACTGGTGGCACAAGGCGGTCTCGAAAGTATCCTGGTCGTAAGCCATGGAGCGCTCTAAAGGTGGTAACTAAGACCTTGAAGCGCACTCGGAAGACTACTGGGAGCCAGTGCAGCTCGCGCAGGAGGGGGGTCACATGGGAGCGCCACGTCGTTCCCATAACCACCCGTGCGGCCGCATTCTGGACCAGCTGGAGCCTCCGGGTGCTCCTCAAGGGGAGCCCCATGTAGAGAGCATTACAGTAGTCCAGGCGTGAGGTGACGAGGGCGTGAGTGACTGTACGTAACGAGTCCCGGTCCAGAAAGGGACGCAACTGGCGAATCAGGCGGACCTGATAGAAAGTCTATCTGATTTTATAGAGATATGAAATCAGATAGACAAAGAGACCGACAGATGATGGATGGAAAAATGGATGGTTTTTAACACTGTAAGCTGCCCAGAGTCGCCTCCTGGCGAGATGGGCAGCAAACAAACAAAATATGTAAATAAGCATGTAAATAAGCCCGCGAACAATCGACCCATGGAACAGAAGTTGCCTTCGGAAGTCGTGGGAGCTTCATCACTGGAGACTTTCAAGAAAAGATTGGACTGCCATTGGTCAGAAACGGTGTAGTAGGCTTTCCTGCTTGGGCGGGGGGTTGGACTGGATGACCTCCAAGGTCCCCTCCAACTCTGTTAATCTGTTAAAAGTTATCAGTTAAACAAATCTTAGCGCAATGCCTGAAGCGACTCCACTCAAGCCCGTTTCTTGTGATTAAGGGTTTACCTTCCACTCCTCCACTGGGACACATATCCCAGGAGACTTATAGAAGCTTTTAGCAGTGCGAGATGCTTTTGCTGCTGTTGTTGTGTGTTTGTAGAAGGGAAGACTCAACCACGGTGATTGCCTCCCTTGGCAACCAGCATCAGGGAATACCTTCGGCCAAGGTGTTGTGTTTTCCACCTTCGTTCTAGGGAGGTGGTAACCTCATAATTTACTTGATTGGCGCTGGCCAATTAATTTAACAGGAGAACAACCCGTTGGTGGGGAAGAGGCAGTTTTGAGCTTGGTTGCTTCTTTGCAGAGATATCACTACCCAACTAGGTAACATGATCAGGTAGCAGTGGAGGAGGCGGGCGTGGGGTCTTTGACACTCTCTGAATTTGGTAGTTTCCTTGCAGACATTTCATTGCACTAGTAGTTAACGTCATCAGTGTTAGAAGGGGGTGGGACAGGAGGAGGAGGACGACTCTGGGGTTCTTGGGGCTGTCTTCTTACAACTTTGGAGGCCTGCCGTTCCACTGATTAATTATTCTCAATATCAGTAAATTTCTCCTTAGCTCCAGGTGGATTTTCTCCTTCCTTAGTTTCCATCCGTTGCTTCTTGTCCTGCCTTTTGATGCTTTGGAGAATAGTTTGACTCCCTCTTCTTTGGGGCAGCCCCTCAGATACTGGAAGATCTGCAAGAGCCTTGGCGGCACGGCGGGCTAAAGTGCTGTTAAGTAGCACTTAGCTGCCAGCTGTTTGCAATGACTGCGAGTTCAAATCTCACCAGGCTGAAGGTTGACTCAGCCTTCCATCCTTCCGAGGTGGGTAAAATGAGGACCCGGATTGTTGGAAGCAAGAGGCTGTTTAGAATACTGTCGATTGTTGTAAGCTGCCCAGAGTCCTCAGAGAGCGGGCGGCATAGAAATAGGATTAATAAAAATAAAATAAAAATAAAAAAAATAGTCCTTGACTTAACGACTGGTTGCTTAGCGAATATTCAAAGCTCCGATGGCTCCCCGCCTCCCAAAGGTACTTATAACCCAGATTCGAAGTTCTGACAGCCACTCTTCCCCAGTCATACGACCGCATTTTAGGTGCTTGGCAATCGGGCTGTTTTAACAGCCACTTGCAATGTCTCATAATTTACCTTCCTGCCCAAAATTGGTCTTTGCTTCTGGTTTCTGTCAAACGAACAAAAAAAAGTCCCACAGGAAATGATGAGTTTGTTTTACGATCATCACATTCACTTAATGACTGCTGCGAAAAGTTGCAAAATCGGGAATGGTCACATGATGTCCCACTTAACAACCGCCATGACTTTATGACCATAACTGTGGGCTCAATTACAGTCACAAGTCAAGGATTACAGGTAGTCCTCAATTTATGACCACAATTGAGCCCAAAATTTCTGTTGTTAAGTGAAACATTTGTTAAGTGAGTTTTGCCCCATTTTACGACCATTCTTGCCAGTTAAGTGAATCACTGCACAGTTGTTAAGTGAGCCTGGCTTCCCCATTGACTTTGCTTGTCAGAAGGTCGCAAAAGGGGATCACGTGACCCCCCCCCGGGACACAGCAATGGTCGTAAGTGTGAAAAGTGGTCATACATCACTATTTTCAGTGCTGTTGTAACTTTAGACGGTCACTAAAGGAACTGTTTTAAGTCGAGGACTATCTGCATCTATATAAAGTACTACTTGCATTTACCTGAGATGACTACAGATGGTCCTCAACTTATGACAGTTCATTTAGTGACCGTTCAAAGATGCAAGGTCCCTGACCAAATGACTTACGGCCGTTTTTCACACTTACGACTGCTGTTACGTCCACTCACGTGATCAAAATTTGGACACTTGGCAACTGACTTGTATTTATGACGGTCAGTGTCCCGGGGTCACGTGATCTGCTTTGGTGACCTTCTGGCAGGCAGTCCACGGGGAAGCCAGGTTCGCTTAAAAACCACGTGGCTCACTCAACAACGGCAGGAAATGTGGCAAGGAAAATCTTAAATAGAGCAGGGCAGAACTCAGTCTCACTTAGCAACACGAATGTTGGGCTCCGTTGTGGTTGTTAAGGCGAGAACTACCTGCACTCCTATGGTTAATTGGACCCTACTTTTGTCCAGTTTTTCCCCAGTTTTTGTGGTTTCGAGTGTAGTGTGGACACAACACTCTTCCTTTTCCTTAATAACTGTCTTTCCTCCTCCTCCTCTGATCCATGGAGCATGATGTCTAAGGAGGCCGTTTGGCTTCCCATTCTCAGCATTTAGAACATTTTAACAACACACTTTTTGCCAGGGTTTTAATTGCTCTCATGTGATGTACAAAAAGGTTATTCATTCCTGAATTAGCTAGAAAAAACACCGGATTCTTGAAAATCCCTTGAAGTCTATAAGAGGGTTCACAGAACAGCAGCCAAGTTGTCCGAAGGAGTGTTTATCATGCAGAATAACAGCACTGGAAGGGACCTTGGAGGTCTTCTAGTCCAACCCCCTGCTTAAGCAGGAGACTCTCTATACCATTTCATACAAACGGTTGCCCAATCTTTTCTTAAAAATGTCCAATACTACTAGGGATATGGCGCCAAGATTTCAACAACGATGATCATTAAATCCAGGTGTCGATTTTTGGGTGACTCTTCCCGCACTGATTCAAAGGCATCAGAACAGAAACTGAGGGTGAAACACTACAGGCAGTCCTCGACGTACGGCTGTTCCTTTAGTGACTGTTCGAAGTTACGATGGCACTGGAAAAAAGGGACAGGTGACCCGTTTTTCACACTTACGACTGCTGTTACGTCCACTCACGTGATCAAAATTTGGACACTTGGCAACTGACTTGTATTTATGACGGTCAGTGTCCCGGGGTCACGTGATCTGCTTTGGTGACCTTCTGGCAGGCAGTCCACGGGGAAGCCAGGTTCGCTTAAAAACCACGTGGCTCACTCAACAACGGCAGGAAATGTGGCAAGGAAAATCTTAAATAGAGCAGGGCAGAACTCAGTCTCACTTAGCAACACGAATGTTGGGCTCCGTTGTGGTTGTTAAGGCGAGAACTACCTGCACTCCTATGGTTAATTGGACCCTACTTTTGTCCAGTTTTTCCCCAGTTTTTGTGGTTTCGAGTGTAGTGTGGACACAACACTCTTCCTTTTCCTTAATAACTGTCTTTCCTCCTCCTCCTCTGATCCATGGAGCATGATGTCTAAGGAGGCCGTTTGGCTTCCCATTCTCAGCATTTAGAACATTTTAACAACACACTTTTTGCCAGGGTTTTAATTGCTCTCATGTGATGTACAAAAAGGTTATTCATTCCTGAATTAGCTAGAAAAAACACCGGATTCTTGAAAATCCCTTGAAGTCTATAAGAGGGTTCACAGAACAGCAGCCAAGTTGTCCGAAGGAGTGTTTATCATGCAGAATAACAGCACTGGAAGGGACCTTGGAGGTCTTCTAGTCCAACCCCCTGCTTAAGCAGGAGACTCTCTATACCATTTCATACAAACGGTTGCCCAATCTTTTCTTAAAAATGTCCAATACTACTAGGGATATGGCGCCAAGATTTCAACAACGATGATCATTAAATCCAGGTGTCGATTTTTGGGTGACTCTTCCCGCACTGATTCAAAGGCATCAGAACAGAAACTGAGGGTGAAACACTACAGGCAGTCCTCGACGTACGGCTGTTCCTTTAGTGACTGTTCGAAGTTACGATGGCACTGGAAAAAAGGGACAGGTGACCCGTTTTTCACACTTACGACTGTTCCATTTTCCACACCTTGCAGCATCCCCACCCCACCGTCACAAATACAGAGACTTGGCAATTGATTCATATTTATGATGGTGGCAATGTCCCCCGGGGTCACGTGATCCTCTTTTGCGACCTTCTGACAAGCAGGGAAGCCAGATTCACTTAACGACCGTGTGACTAACTAAATGGGGCAAAACACACTTAGCAACCATCTCGCTTAGCAACAGAAAATTCTGGGCTCAGTTGTGGTCGTAAATCGGGGACTATTTCTACAGATGCTCCAGATACCGTGCCTCTAATGTGTCTCTCTCCGGAGGCACTTTCAGACAAAATAGCGAAATGGTTAAGAAACCAGCCAAAATTACAGGTGAAGCCAATAACTGGTGAAGCCAATAAAGCAGAGAAAAGGAAAGAAACCGTAAAAGAGTTTTTATACAGATTAGAGCTTAGCATACATTTTTTTAATCAAATACACTTGCAGAAGTCCTTGTTTGACGTACAGATCTTCAAGCTGTCAAGTGACGCTAATCGGTTTGCATTCCTAAGTCAAGCCCTTCCTTTCAACATCTACTTCTGAAGGCACAGGACACGGACCCCCTCCCCCCCCCCCCAAAAAAAATCAAAATGGCAGACCCACACAGGTAGCTGCAATTTATTCTTCTCCGCCACTCTGGGTGTTATACAAAAAAAAGGGCAGCCATCCTATCTTAATTAGAAACAGGAGTGGCTTCCGCTTCTAATCTAGATTTAAACCAGAGGATGAACGAAGACCCATGGCTGGCATTCTAGATGCCGGTTATTGCTGGCAAATTTCATCCAGGGATGTTGGGCTATGAAGAGGATAACGTACATGGCAATATAGATTAAAGGAACCTATCTCCCCCCCAGACCCCAAAATAGCAGCTGAGGGGTTTGGAGACAGTTACCACCCAACTTCATTTCAAAGAAAGCTCTTGCAGGCAATTGGACCAGAAGCAGCGAAGTTGAATTAAAGCAGAAACACGACCGGGATAGCATCGCTTGAACCGTAGGACAATCTACTGGCATGGTTTTACTAAGATAATTAATAATGCTAATAGACTGAGGCACTTGGTTTTTAGTACTGCATACTTTCTAGCAGACGGGAAGGGGCCAAAAGGAATTGAATCCAGAATGAGCGGCTAAAGGATAAAATTAATGCATTTAACTTGATGGTTTTAAAGGTTTAAGTCCTACCATTTGTTCTACTTCCTAGTACGATCAACCACGCAGCCTCAGCGTTTAGTGTCTTGATAGCTAAAATGTATTATATTATGTCGATGAATTTCCTTGGAATGACAACCAGAATCCAACCGTATTATAATGCCCCAGTTTTAAAGTGGGTTTGACGTTTCAAAAGGGAATTAAAACTATTTTGAGAAATCCTTACTAGTAACAAGCAAGCATCTGGATAAGCCATCAAAATAAGTCATTGTCACCATTTCTGGCAAGTTTTAAGAGACCAGGAAAGAATTTTTGAGGAGTCTGAGGTTAAACTTTGGGGTAGTTACGAGAACCAAAATGGATCCCCTAGAATAGATCCAGTTCTTTGGAGATAATGCAGATAATGCTTTCAACTATATTCTAATCCAACATGTTTTACCTTAATCCAGGAATGGTGGAATTCAACTCCCCGAGGCATAAACAGGAAAATGATCTCGTTTAAAGATGGTTTTCTAGTCCAAGACTAGTACTTAATCAGCTGTACAACAGCTTCTCGCTTTTTCTCAAACATTTAAGCCCCCTCTTTTAACATTTCACACCAAAGTGCTACAAGAATAAAAGGCTAAAGTTATACAACCATATCATGTGCGGAACAAATAACACACTGTGCCACCTTCCTTCCTGAACAGATCCACTAGATATTCGGGGCACAAAAGTTCAAAAAAAAAAAAAAAGGAAAAAAAGAAGAAGAATCTGAGAACATCATTAATTCCACACCAATTTGAGTCTTGGCAGAAGAGCAGCGACTGCCGTTAAGTGACTTCATGTTGAAAAGGAAAGAAACAAGGCATTTTTTTCTGAAAAAGCAGCCGGATGCTTTCAAAGAACAGAACGTGCCAGTCTATTTTCTAGACTGGCAGCCCCCGTCCAACAAATCAGTTCTCTGGATGCTTCCGCAGGCTCCAGAAATAAATTACAAAGCAACATTTGGCACCAAGCTGAAATTTCTAATCTCCAATTAGTACGAGGCTTTATCAGGAGTTATTCGCTCTCCGTATTGAAATGCACCTCCTTGCTATTCTATATTCCCAAAGAAAACCAGCAGAAATGCCCCCCCGCCCCCCCCACGGGGTCTCTGCAAGGTAATTAAAGTAAGCGTTGTGTGTTTTAAAAAACAACAACAGCAACAGATGCAACCTCAATGGGAGAGGGAGATCTGCCCGTATCTCAACACGTATATTCAAGAAGGCATCTGCCAAGAAGACCTGACCTGAAGCCATTCTCAGCGGAAGGAATTTTACTCTCCATAATTAAAGAGGATTAAATTTTTTTTTTTTTAAACGCCTTCGCAACCAACTCTGAAAACTGTTCCAGGCAGGCAGGAAAGAAAGGAAGTTCCAACTGTCTCATAGGCTGCAGTGGATAAGCAGCTTAGGCCAAACCTTGGCGGCCATTGTGTATATGTCTTCCCCCACCAAGTAGCATTCGGAAGGTTTTAAAGGGAAATTTTTTCAAAGTACTAGAAAAGCCACAGCTTTTCCGTGGCAGCTTCCGTGATCAGAGTGTCCGTTTTACCCTAGCTAAATTGCCTGTAGGGGTCCACTTCCGATTCCAAAGAGAAGAACAGCCAGCCGTCCAGTAGGGCCTTCTTGTGCATAAAGCAGAAATTGGCCTAGAACCAAGAACTGAGGTTTGGAAGGAGGCGCGTTCTGCGTCCGCTGGCTGGAGACGATGCTCAGGTTAGTGAAACGTGTCTCGGCAGGGGAACCCCCCGCCACGGGTAAGATCAGTGTTTACTGGTGTAAACTGTCTCCTCCTCGGTGTCCGTTTCATCCTGGAATTCGTGGCTCAGGAGCGACTTCTTGGAGCCGGTGGACATCATGCGGATCTCGTCCTCGTAATCGTCGTGGTGCTGCCGTAGGCGGTGGAAGCCATCTTTGTGCCGGTTGGACTTGATGGAGCACACACACCAGATGATGCAGGCGGTAAGGATCACGGCCGACATGGTGGCACCTGAGCGAAAGTAAAGGGAAGACAAAAATACAGAGGCCACCGTCAGATACAGGTTAAACGCTTGTCTGCAATCACCTCAGCGCAGATTTTAAAAGGCACTGAATTCTGAAGTGGACAGTAATCTTCCCTTTTTTAAAGATCCCTCACATCTACTAATATGTGTGAATGCAAAATTAGCTCAGCAACCCAGTGTAGAATTTCTGTTTTAGAGCCATGGTGGCACAGTGGTTAGAATGCAGAACTACTTCTGCTGACTGCCGATTTCCGGCAGCTCGAGTCTCACCAGGCTCAAGGTTGATCCAGCCTTCCGTCCTTCTGAGGTGGGTCAAATGAGGACCCAAATGGTTGGGGGCAAGAGGCTGACTTTGCAAACTGCTTAGAGAGGGCTGTAAAGGCACTGTGAAGTGGTATATAAGTCTAAGTGCTATTGTAGGAAAGGAAAGGAAAAGGAAAGGAAAGGAAAGGAAAGGAAAGGAAAGGAAAGGAAAGGAAAGGAAAGGAAAGGAAAGGAAAGGAAAGAAGGAAAGGAAAGGAAAGGAAAGGAAAGGAAAGGAAGATTAGGAAAAGGAGGGAGATTAGGAAAAGGAAAGAAGGAAGGAAGGAAGGAAGGAAGGAAGGAAGGAAGGAAGGTTCAGAAAAGGGAGGAAGGAAGCCATGGTGGCACAATGGTTAGAAGGCAGTAATGCAGGCTAACTTACTGTCCACTGCCAGGAGTTCAAATCTCACTGGTTCAAGGTTGACTCAGTTTTCCATCCTTCTGAGATCGGTAAAATGAGGAGCCAGGTTGTTGGGGAAAATAGGCTGACTCTGTAAACCGCTTAGAGGGGGCTATAAGGCACTGTGAAGCAGTATATAAGTGCTATTGTTGTTATTGTGATATGGTATGGAAGGGGCATTTTATGAGTTTTGGTGATGCAGTGGACTCGGCCCACAGCCAGGAGTTCGATTCTGAACACCTCAAGGTTGACTCAGCCTCCCATCCTTCTGAGGTCAGTAAAATGAGGATCCAAATTAATGGGGGTGACTCTGTAAACTGCTTAGAGAGGGCTGTAAAGCACTGTGAAGCGGTATATAAGTCTTAAGCGCTATTGCTATAAGTATGCATTGAATATAAGCTCTCTTTGCAAGCAAGGAATGAAAACATCACATCGACCTGTCCTACCCGGTCAGGCAGGGAAGGTATGTTTCTATCCCCAAAAGCGAGTCGCGCCCTCATTCTCCAGGCCTTTTGGAACAATGTGAAAACATGGCTCTGAAACTTTACTTGGGGCTCATATAGGAACGTGCAGCTGTGGGGCTGATCAGTGCCCCGATAGCCCTTTCTTCCCATGTTAACTCACTTTAACAGTGTTTAATCATCCTTGCCTCCTGTTAAATCTCTAACTTTCATATACTTTTTTTTAATAGTTTAACATTTTATTTGTATGCCTTCCAGAGTCTCTCTCTGAGGGAGATGGGCAGTTCAAAAACGAGAAAAAATAAATAAAGGAAAAGAATGCTGGATGCAAATGTACAGGGAGCAAGTCAAAGGAGAAGGGTCACAAGGCCAGAATGGTGAAAAGTGGCCTGTTTGCCTCCATGCAGACAGAAACACCCCTTCCCACAAAAAATACTAAAACTAAAACAAAACCACCCCAGATAACAGTACTAAGTTCTACCTGCTACTGTAACCACCAACTCTCTTGGAAGGCCAAAGATCTTGTTGTCTATATCAAACTGTATATGCAGGAAGCTGGCCATGTCGTGGCGAACCAAGACCTGAAATGACAAAACACGTGTTTCGACAACCATGTGGATGCGCTCAGGGCATTCAAGGAATCACGCTAGACATAAGCAAATCAGCCTGCAGTGAAGTAATTTTCTCACGGCAGCAGAGTGTGTCAGCCCAGACCTACAGTTGATGTGTTTAAAATAGGGGGTGTGTGTATGTATATATGTGTGTGGATATATGTACCGTGTTTTCCCGAAAATACGACCTACTCAGAAAGTAAGTCCTAACTTGATTTTTTACACATAAGCCCTACCCCCCCCAAAATAAGCCCTAATTAAGACCCTGCCCACTCCAGGGTGCGTGGGTAAATATTAAGCTAGGGTGAGGATGGTGTGTGTGTGTGTGTGTGTGTGTGTGTGTGTGTGTGTGTGTAGCTGCCCTATTACTTACCTTCAGATAGTTGCAACAAGGCTTTTCTGAAGGCCTCTGTAGCCGATGGAGGCCTTTCCTGAACGGAGGCCTTGCTGGCTGAAGTATGTGAGGCCTGGCTGCAACTATCCGAAGCCGAAGAAGTTCCTGAAGGACTCTGACAGCAAAAAGGAGGCCGCGGAAGACACACCCAAGTGAGGTGAGTCAGTAGACATTCCCCCCTCCCCGAAAATAAGACCTGATTTTTTTGTGGGGGGGCAAAAATATAAAATAAGACAGGGTCTTATTTTTGGGGAAACACGGCCTATGTATGTGTATATATATGTGTATATACTGTATTTTTCGGAGTATAAGACACACCAGAGAAAATATGACTTCAGCAACAGAGTGGTCAATGCCTGGAATGCACTACCCGACTCCGTGGTTTCATCACAAAACCCCCAAAATTTTAACCTAAGACTGTCTACTCTTGACCTCACCCCATTCCTAAGAGGCCAGTAAGGGGTGTGCATAAGTGCACCAGCGTGCCTACCGTCCCTGTCCTAATGTTTTCTCTATTTGTATCTATTTTATGTATCCAATCCATGATTATACTTATTACCTGATACGTTCTTGACAATAAAATAAAATAAAATAATAAAATAAAATAAAATAAAATAAAATAAAATAAAATAAAATAAAATAAAATAAGACGCACCAAGATTTCAAACAGGAAAACAAGAAAAAAGAAAATTGTTTGCCCTTTCTGGCCCCCAGAAGCACCCTGCAGGCCTCCCAAACTCTCTGCGCATCCCATTTTTGCGAAAAATGAACCAATTTTTTGCAAAAATGGGATGCGCAGAGGGTTTGGGAAGCCTGCAGAGTCCTCCTGGGGGCCGGGGAAGGGCAAAAACGGACACACGGGATTTCAGGAGGCCAAAAATGGCTGTATTTGTTGTATAAGACGCACCAACATTTCCACCCTCTTTTAGGGGGGGGAAAAGTGCGTCTTACACTCTGAAAAGCACTGTATAATGTATATGTGCATACACGTGCACACCGGTATATATATATATAAATATAAAAGGATTGCGAGTTATGCCAATTTATTCCGCATGGCATTTATTCCACCACAGTGGAGCCACGCTAAAACGACGAGGCTTTCCCCGTACCTGGACATGCTGCTGCTGATAGCCTTCCGCTATGGCGTGGATCTTGTGGTAGCCTGGAGCGAGAAGCACGTGGAAGTAGCCGCCTTCCTTAGTGCACACTTTTATCCCTTCGTTGAACACAATTTGGGCCTTGGACACTGGCTGGCCGTGCTTGTCTCTGACAAAGCCATAGACTCCTTTGTGAACCTGGAGGAAAGACGGGGGGAGGAGGAAATACAATTGCTTGTCTTTTCTAGGAAAGAAAACACATCCCATGTGTAACTGTTGTATACACATACACATTTTGTTGTTGTGTATGGAATGCAGGTAGTCCTCGACTTAACAACAACCAAACCCAGAATTTTGGCCGTTAGGTCATTGGGGTTTTCATCGAATCACCATGTGAGCAGATTCAATTTTTTGAATGTTTTTCTTATGATGGTTCTTAAGTGAGTCACCACAGTCCTTTAAGTGGATTGCATGGTTATAAGTCCAAATCCAAGTTATCCAGCAAAAAACAAAACAAAAAACAAACACAGTTATAAGTGCAAGTTGGTTGCCAATCACCAAAATTCCATTATTATTATCATTATCATTATTATTCACATTTGTATACCGCCCTATTCCCGAAGGACTCAGGGCGGTGAACAGCCAAAATAAAATACAAACAATACAAATGTTAAAAACCCATTAAAATTATTAAATGTTTTGGCCTAGAGACAAATTTAAAACACCCAATTTATAAGACAAATTAAAAGCAATTTAAAAAATTTAAAAGGGAGCATTAGGCCAAACCACCTTTGCATGACCACAAAGATGGTATGGCAGTCATAACTCCGAGGACAGGTTGAAAGTAACTTTTTTTTAGTCTGTTCCAAGTTCAAACAGTCACTAAGTGGCCAGTTGTAAATAGAGGACAATCTTTCCAAGATTCTCGACAGAATAAAACGTAGATGTTCTGCGTCAGCTGAAGAAGTTTCTACTTATCTACCTTGCTGGCATTTTGACTGCTCTGCATTATGACCTTCTAAGTGTGTGATGGCGAATCTATGGCAAGCCTGCCGGAAGTGGCACCCAGAGCCATCTCTACGGGCACATGGAGCTAACCCCCGTTGTTCTTCTGGGTTCCGGTGCGCCAGCCAGCTGGTCTTCACACATGCGGGAGCACCAGAAACCCAAAGAGCAACCATCCGCATGTGCATGCGGGCAGGCTACATGGTCTTCCGATTTCTGAAGCACATGTGCATGTGCAGATCATCTGCCTTTCTGGTTTTCAGTGCGCATACACATACGCTCCTGTTTCAGCACTTAGCGCCAAAAAGCTTTACCAGCTGTCTTTATTGCAAACGTTTGTGTCAATCACTTCTTGCATCCCTGCATCTTTGAGAATAGGTGATAAGCTCAACAAAGGAAGTTGAATCCATAGTTATAAATTTTTCTTATGTTTACAGGACTCTAGCCTAGGGGTTCCCAACCCCGGGCCGTGGCCCACTACCAAGCTGCAGCATATTCAGAACTGGGTTGCGCAAACAGCGGCGAGCGTGTGTGTGAAGCTCCACTTGGGTAAGTGGCGGGCACTTGCACAACTGGTGGACACTTGCACTGGCACAAATAGAGTTGTGCACGCTTTTGTGCACCCACCACTCACTCCAAACCATTCCCCTGTTCTCCCCTTCACCGCACCAGGCTGCCAAGCCGCATCGGTTGGGGACTGCAGCTCTAGCCAGCATAAAGGCCCTGGACAATCTGAGTGGCATGAAAAATGGAAAAGAAAGCCATTTTTCTGAGGTCATCTACTGATCTTCAGTGTGAGTGAAAATTCCTTTCTCATTGTGCCTCTTTCCCCATCGTACTTATATTTCCTTTTCTCTGTATTCAAAGACATGAGGTCCTTGAGTACAGAGTCTCATCTCTTAAACTGAGTCTCATCTCTTTTGGTTTTGGAGCAGTTGCAAACAAAAGTTTGAATATACAGGTAAATCTCCACTCACGACCACAATTGAGCCCAAGTTTTCTGTTGTTAAGCGAGACATTTGTTAAGTGAGTTTTGCCCCATTTTGAGACCTTTCCTGCCACAGCTGTTAAGTGAAACACTGCAGTTGTTTTTCTTTTTTTAAAATTAGATTTATATGCCGCCCTTCTCCGGAGACTCAGGGCGGCTTCCAATGCGTTAAGCAATAGCCTTCATACTTTTGTATATTTATACAAAGTCAGCTTATTGCCCCCACAAACTGGGTCCTCAATTGACCTACCTTAGAGAGGATGGAAGGCTGAGTCAACCTTGAGCCTGGGGAGATTCGAACTAGCAGTAATTGCAGGCAGCTGGGTTTTAGTTACAATGCTTTTAGTCTGCTGAGCTATCCAGGCTCAAGCTATCCAGTTATTAAATTAGTTAACACAATTGTTAAGTGAACCTGACTTCCCATGGACTTTACTTGCCAGGAGGTTGTAAAAGGGGACCCTGGGACATAGCAATGGTCGTAAGTATGACCCTGTTGCCAAGCGCTCTGAATATTGATCACGTGACCGCGGGGGTGCTACAAAGGTTTTAACTGTGAAAAATGGTTGTAAGTCACTTTTTTCAGTGCGGTTGTAATTTTGAATGGTCACTAAACTGACTGTTGTCAGTCGAGGACTATCTGTAATTGACATCCAGCGACAGCCCACCCAAACTCACCTCCACCAGCATACTGAGAAGCGATTTCTTATTCTCTGTCCACAGAGTGTGGAGTTGTCCTGCACTTGGGAAGTAACAGCAACCGGTGTATACTGTGATCTCTGGGCAATGCCCATACATGACACTGAAATCCTGGAGAAATAAATAAAGAAGAGGGTTTTGAAAGATAGCCCTCTGTTAAAAAAAAAACCTCCCACTCAGCAAAAGTTTACAGGTACTCCTTGACTTATGACCCACAATTGAGCCCAAAATTTCCACTGCTAAGTGGACAGTTTCCATTAACTGAGTTGTGCCCCATTTTACGACAATTTTTGCCGTGGTGGTGAATAGCACTTAGACTTATATACAGCTTCACAGGACTTTTACATCTCTCTCTAAGCAGTTTTTACAATGTCAGTGTCAGCGTCCCAGAAAAACCCTGACTCCAAGTAAAGACACGTTTTCCAGAGTTCTCTTTACTAGACTAGGCAAATTGGCACATCTGGGGAAACCCGAATCTGAAAAACCCGGGTTTTCCTTCAGTAAGTCAAAGCTCCCAAAACCATCCCCTTTTCCCCACCCAGTCGGTCACATGCTCCAATCAACCTCCGTTCCATCCTGATCCAGCCCCGTGACCACTCCTTCTCCAGATGCTGGATCTCTCTGACCTTGACCGACAGGAAGAATGCTATTATGTCCACTAACCTCCCTTTCCTACTTTCCCACACATGAGAAGGTGGTATCAACTTGCAAAGCTTTCAAGTTGCCATGAGAAGGAGGGAGGGAGAACTGATAGAGCTGATTGAGTAACTGAAGCTACATTCCATACATGCTTCCTGACCGCAATCAGAGGGAGGGTGTTGAATTTCACAGCCAGCCAAAGTGGTTAATTGGAGAATGTGATTTATGACATGGCCAGGGAGGAGGGGAGAGACAGGGTCATAGGGGAACGTAAATCTACATGGGATTAGTTCTAACCGCATCCGAATATTGCCGGAATGGTGCTCCTAATAAACGACTGTATTTCTTTTGAAGTTTGGCTCATGGCTCCTGAAGTAATTAGGGCATCTTTCGGAAACTTCACAGGTGGCAGCATTGGAGCTTCCGGCCTAATATGGCTTCCAAAGCTGACAGTCAGCCTCTTGCCCCCAACAATCTGGGTCCTCATTTGTCCCACCTCGGAAGGATGGATGGCTGAGTCAACCTTGAGCCGGTCAGGATCGAACTGCCAAATTGCAGGCAGATGGCATTCAGAAGTAGCTTGCAGTACTACACTCTAACCACTTGCGCCACTGCAGATCTTATAAGCAAATCAATGCAATACAATTGTTTAGTTGAATGATTGACTTTGCTTGTCAGAAGGTCCCAAAAAGGGGATCACATGACCCTGGGACACTGCAACCATTTTAAATATGAACTAGTTGCAAAGGATCTGACTTTTGATCACCTGATCATGGAGATGCTGCAACGGTCGCAAGTGTGAATCGTAACTCACTTTTTTTCAGTGCTATTGTAACTTCAAACAGTGAATGGCTGTAAGTCAAGGACAACCTGTACTGGTAACCTTGATTTTTTTACACAATCTGCATGATGAGCACCAAAATAACCATCTCGGAAATACCTTCATGCTTCCTAAATGGCTGTGCCATTGTGCTCCGAGCAACACACCTCCCGGGATGTTCTCATCTGCAAAAGAGCCAGAAATCAGCAATTCTTCCTTTATTTTATTTTATCCCATTTTTCAATCCCATCCGTTATACTTGCAGTCTGATTCTGCAACCCAGAGTCGGCTCACAGCAACCAGTCCCAAATGCTTTAGGACAGGGGTCTCCAACCTTGGCAACTTTAAGCCTGGCGGACTGCAACTCCCGCAATTCCACAGTCAGCTTTGCTGACTGTGGAATTCTGGGAGTTGCAGTCCGCCAGGCTTAAAGTTGCCAAGGTTGGAGACATCTACTTTAGGACGTTGTCAGTGATGGGATTCAGCTGGTTTGGACGAAATGGATGTTAATTTAAATCTGGTTTGCTGAACTGGTTGTTCCAAGGATTGGCTGATCCCACCCCACCTCTCCCAGGAATCTCCACAGAGCCCGTTTTGGATGCCAGGTAAGTGCAGGGTGCGAGTGAAGGCTCTGGGAGGGCGAAAAATGGGCCTACCGGAAGTCCAGAAACGGGCTTGTTTCCAGCTTCTGGAGGGCCTCTGGAGCCCATGGGAGGCTGTTTTTACCCTCCTGGAGGCTCAAAGAAAGCTTCCGGAGCCTGGGGAGGGCAAAAACGCCCCTGCCCGCCGTGGTGCAGGAGGCCGAGTAGGCCACGCACCTGGGCAGCGAACTGGTTGCTGAAATTTTTCAATCTCAGCCCTGGATGTTGTAGGCACATACCTGATTTGTTTGGACAGTTTGGCTGTCCTAGGTGCATCGTAGGATGGTTGTTTGCATAGACAGAAGCCAAATGTTTCAGAGTTTCCTTATTTTCCACTAAAAACAAAAACAAACCAGTCAAATTTCTTTTTCAGAATGTTTAGGGGTTTGTTCGGGGTTTTTTTGGCATCAAGGACCAAAGCAGAGTAAAAGAGCCAGTCTGAAAAGATGTTTTGCAAAACACCAGGAAGGAAAACAAAAAAAAAATCAGCTCACCTGTCTGCACGGGTTTGTCATAAGGGTAAGTAACAAGGAGGGACCCTCCGTCTAAGGCAACAGAGAGGCTGAAGTCCTGCTTCTGTATCAGGTTCTCCATGATGGCTTTGGTTTCGGGTTCCCTCGCCACGGAGGAATTGCCTAACGGAATAATCAAGAGGTTTTTCACAGTAAGAGAGACAAGCCTCCCCATTCAACCTTGAATGTAAATGCACCAGACGGTAGGTGACTGGTGGAGAACCATGTTGATCGGATCGCTATTCCAGCCTGTGGGCTACACGGTGCTCTCCAAACGTGGCCATTTTCTTGGAGATGTTTGGTTATCTGGCTAGGTTAATATCTTCAATGCTACGAGGGTGTGTGTGTGTGGAATGTATGAGAGGAGGAGGAGGAATGATAATGAAGAAGAAAATTTGAAGACGGAGAAGGGAGGAGGAGAAATGGTGGAGAAGGAGATTGGAAGAAGAAGAAGGGAGGAGGAGGAAGAGGAAGAGGGCTATGGGGTCCCTAGTGCTCTGTGAGTTTGGTTATTTTCAGTGCTAGAAGGGAATGGGGTTTGCTCTCTGTTTATATACAGTAGCTTGCAATGCCAGTGCTCATGTGTGTGTGGTCCTTGAATAAGCTGCTGTTTATTTCTTAATTGTTTCTTGGATGTTAATCTCTGGCTTCTCTGTTGATTGCCGATGACTGCTGATGACAATGCTCTAAACAATAATCAACCAATACTCTAAACTACTAACTCAGAGATATAACCAAGCAGTAAACAACAGCCTAATCAAGGACCTACCAAGGAGAAAACAACAACCCTGCAAATTTTGACAGGGCAAGCTAAGATACATAATCAGAGGGCCAACCCCACTCCCTTCTATCACTCAAGATGTTATTCGTTGGATAACTGCAAGAAATGTTTGCAAGAAAGCAAGCAGGCTCAGATAGCAGCAAGGAATCCACAGTTTAAGCCGGACCTACATATGTTGTGTTCTATTGGTGTTATTTCCATCTGTATGACAACCCAATCTCTGGGTGACTCACAGAGGGTTAAAATACATAAAACAACAGAAGTTCTGAAAAACACATTATGCAAGAGACAACCTACGTTCAAAACATTAAATAAAGCATATAAATTGAATAAACAAACCACTGGTAGGACATCTAAGCACACCAGAGGAAAAAAACGAATCACATGTAAGAACAGGTGATACATGATTAATCTCTACATGCTCAAACAAGAGATCAGAGGCAAGGAACGTTCTGCCTTCCCTGGTGCAGATCAAGGTCAGCCCACAAAGGAACACATTAACCCTGCTCTTACTTGCGAAATCGGTGTCCAGATCTTTGCCGTTGGCATTGGTCTGTCCCAGTTTGGAGGTACAGTCGCCTTCCTGGGCAATCTCACGTCCATCTGGATTCAGGGATGGTACAATCACTATTCTTGTCTTCTCAATCAGCTGGGGGGGGGGGGGGAACAGCCAACACAAAAATAAACCAGAGTTGTATTTGCACAACATTGGAAAAGAGAGGAAATGCATAAGAAGATATAATTAAAAAAATATTGGACTGTGCAGAAATGGGACAGATTAACACTGATAAAGATAAAAGAAAAAGAAGAGACAGAATATTTTTGAACTTGGGACTTGTTTTATCAATGGTTGGATAATAGAGGTAGAAATTAGGAATTTAAGAAGTATTACTATGTAAACAAATGGACCCCGACAGTACACCGTTCATTAAGCACATATTGTATGTAAAGAGAAAATAAATAAAAAATATATTTAAAACCACCCTAAAAATAAACCATTTATGTGGAGAATTAACCCGCTCTATCTCACCAAGGAAGGTTGGGAAAACTGAAGAGTGGTCCCACTTTAACTCATGGCAAAGTTTCAAGGTTTGCAACCTTCTTTTGAGGCTGTTGAGCATAAAACAGCTTTTGGAAGCAAGTTCAAAGAGTAACTTTCCTCTACTGAACAAGGTGCCTCTCTTTCATATCTTAAAAAACCATTTCAGTGGACTTTCATGAAATTGGGAAAGATTCGAAGGTGGCTGTTTATCAATTATGGTTACGTAACCGAGGATTTTTACACATAATTTGAAAGGTGGTTGTTTCATTAAGTGATGTGATGGGCAATCCCCTGATCAGAATTGAATATTTTAAAACCCTTGCAGGGCAAACCCTCTTGCAGGGTGTGTGGTATTTCAACATTTATAAATAGAGGAAACAGTGGGAAAACAGAACAAATCCGTCTCATAAAATATACGGCAGAGTGGCTGCACATAAAAGGCCTCATCTGGAACATTCCCAAACCAAGAGAAAAGCCCCGAGTGGCCTTTGCACTCTTCAGAATTTTGGATTATGTGAGATGCTTTTTCCATAAGGCTCTAATACATTCATGTTCCATCTAATCTGATAAAAGTGCAATTCTACAACTAATGGCTACAACACTGTAAGTGGGCAATTGTGGCCCCTTTATGACTTCTGGACTTCAACTCCCACAATTCTTGAGATAATATGGCTGGCTCAGGAATTCTGGGAGTTGACGTCCACAGGTAACAAAGGGGCCATAGCAGCCCACCCGTTGTACCCATGTTTCCCCGAAAATAAGACCCTGTCTTATATTTTTTTTTGGCCACCAAAAAAGGCACCAGGTCTTATTTTCGGGGTACATCACCCCCTGGCCTCCTTCTCGCTGTCAGAGGTCTTCAGAAACTTCTTCTGCAGCCAGTAAAGCTTTCCCAAAGGTCTCTGTAGCTGGGAACAGAGCTCCGGATCAATCCGGATCAATCCGGAGTTCTGTTACCGGCTGCAGAGGCCTTCAGGAAAGCCTTGCTGGCTGCAAAAGAAATGGGCTGAGGTGTGCGGGGCCTGGCTGCAACTGACTGAAGGTAAGTAGTCGGGCAGCTCCACCACCCCCATCCCCACCCTAACTTAATTTTTACCCTTGCACCCTGGAGTGGGCGGAGTCTTACTTAGGGCTTATTTGGGGGGGTAGGGCTTATATTGGGCACACATGTAAAAATCAAGCTAGGAGTTAATTTCGGGGGAAGGTCGTATTTTGGGGAAAACACTGTAGATGCTTCCAAATATGCAGGTCACCCACCTTTGTGATAGCCGTGTTCTTTTTGTAGTTCATGCAGAGGAACTCTGCCAGAGCCAGGAGCAGCTCGGTACCGACAGGGGCGTTACCATGGATGCCGGCAACGAAACGGATCTTCGGCTCTTCCGGCTCGGACTGGTTGGGTTTGTTAGAGATTTCCAGGGACCAAATGTGACGGATCTCACGACTCTGGCCCAAGCTGCCAAAATAAAAGAGATAAAAGTCTACTGGCTGCTTTGTAAAAAATAGAAATGGGCCATTTTGGGCTGCTTTTTCATTCTGCGGAAGTGCAAAACTACATTCCCACATAATGCTGGGACATTTATAGGAAGATACTGATACAGCAAGGAAACCACCTCCCACTGAAGGGCCTCAAGATTGCTCCATGGGGAAAGAGCAACAAAACACCAACAAATGGAGAGTTTCCAGGTACTTTTTAGGTCACTCAAGATAAAAAAATAATACTTCATTATCACATTTATAATAGTATAAATGTAAAATAGTAAATGTGGATAGCTCAGCAGACTAAAGCCTGTTATTAACATTCAGCTGCCTGCAATTACTGTAAGTTCGAATCTCACCAGGCTCAAGGTTGACTCAGCCTTCCATCCTTTCTAAGGTAGGTAAGTTGAGGACCCGGTTTGTGGGGCCAATAAGCTGACTTTGTATAAATATACAAAAGTATGAAGGCTATTGCTTAACGCATTGTAAGCCACCCTGAGTCTCCGGAGAAGGGCAGCATATAAATCAAATTTTTTAAAAAAAGTATGATTTAATAGCAACAGCACTGAGACTTATACTGCTTCACAGTGCTTTACATCCCTCTCTAAGTGGTTTACAGAATCAGCATATGGCCCCCAATAATCCAGGTCCTCATTTTACTGACCTCGGAAGGAAGGAAGGAAGGCTGATTCAATCTTGAGCCAGTCAGGATCAAATTCCTGGTTGTGGGCAGGGTTAGCCTGCAAGATGGCACTCTAACCACTACACCACCACGGCATGTTTTAAGCTTCTCATAGGTTTTTTGCTTTTTTAATTCATCCCACCCTATCCCAGGAAATATTCCCATATCTTTCAGTGATATCAATCACATTATTAAGGTTCTCAGCTACTGAATATAAGTATTTTGGAACTAAGAACAACAAGCAACAAAATATTTTTTGCCAACTTTGTGTTCTAAGGAAGAAGAGTGAACCACCTCTTCCTGATGCAGAATCCAACTTGCAGAAAAGTTCAGCTACCATTTTAAGTAGAAAGCCTATCCCTAATGATTTACCAATCAGACTAACAAATCTACGGTCTATGGCTCTGATACCAAACCAATAATTTCAGAGCTTGTCCTGTCTTCAGTTATTAGCAAAGGGAAAACACTGCTGAGGTAGTAAGAGATACTTCAAAACTCAATCTATCTGTAGAATACATTATTTAGCAATTATCAATGTAGAATTTAGTTTGTCTAAATTAGATGCAGTGTCCCAAAGGTGCTTTTTTTCCAAGAGGCAACTGGACTTTCTTAGAAGATGTTTCACTTCTCACCCCAGAAACTTCTTCAGCTCTGACCGGATGGTGGGGAGGGGAAGGATTTACACTCCTTGCAGACAGCTGGTCATTTGCATCCTTTTAGAAGGTCTTTGAGGCCCCTTGGAGGTTTCTCTGCGTCCTCAGGGTCATCTGAGTGGTGCAAATGGTTCCTGTAGTTTGCAATTTTTTCTTTGGAAATCCATTCCTACTCTCACACCATTTTGCAGACTACAGGAACTGGGAGCACCACTCAGGTGACCTGAGGACACAGATAAACCTCCAAATGCTTCAAAGACCCTCTAAAAGGATGAAAATGACCATCTGTCTGCAAGGAATATAAATCCTTCCACTCCCCACCATCCAGTCAGAGCCGAAGAAGCTTCTTGGATGAGAAGCGAAATGTCTTCAAAAGAAAAACCACGGACGTCCAGTTGCCTCCTGAAAAAGCACCTTTGGGACAACCACGACCTGGATGACGGAGAATCTCTACAGACTTTTAGATGCAGAGTGTTTTTCAGAATGGCAGATGGACACACCCACTCTGGACCGCATTGCTGTATTCAGGTCATTTTCTTTTGAAGTTTTTTTCAGGAACACATCTGTGGTCCAGTGATGGAGCATAGCTGTGGTTTTCCAGAATGTAAATGTCTCCAAACACTATCACATACCTAACAAGATTTGTGATTTCTGGATAATTCAAATTCAAGCCTCTGAGGAACATAGACAGATCTTTGTAGGGACGGTAACGTGAAGGCTGAACATCAGCGGAAGAAGCCAAGAGGAGATGCTCCAAGCCATTCTCTGCTGAGAGGTCTTTGATTAGGGTTTCTAATTCCTTAGTGACCGGCCCATTGGAGTCCGCCATGTTCACATGCGGTGCTGACCCTTCTTCAACTTTGGGGCCTTTTCGACTCAAAGTAAAGTTGACTTGTGCGGCATTGTTCTCTTCAACTTTGACCATCTTTGTCTCTGAATTATACCTTCAAGAAAAAACGGAAAGAAAAACAGAGAAGAATATGACCAGACTGCAGTTTATTCTGTCGGAGGTAATAATACCAAGCTTTGCTAGATCTAACAGGAAGTCCTTGATTTACAATTACAATTGAGCCCAACATTTCTGTTGCTAAGCAAGACAGTTGTTATGTGAATTTTATCCCATTTTGCAACCGTTTTTGCTACAGTTGTTAAGTGAATTGTGACAATTGATAGGTTAGTAACAAGGTTGTTAAGTGAATTTGACTTTGCCTGCCAGAAGGTCACAAATGAGAGCCTTGTTTAGCTCTGCAGACTAAAGCACTGTAATTAACATTCAGCTGCCTGCAATTACACCAGTTCAAATCTCCCCAGGCTCAAGGTTGACTCAGCCTTCCATCCTTTCTAAGGTAGGTCAATTGAGGACCCAGTTTGTGGGGGCAATAAGCTGACTTTGTATAAATATACAAAAGTATGAAGGCTATTGCTTAACGCATTGTAAGCCGCCCTGAGTCTTCGGAGAAGGGCGGCATATAAATCAAATTTAAAAATTTTTTTTAAAAAAATAGGGGATCAGGTGATCCTTGGACATTGCAGCAGTCATAAATATGTTGCCAAGCATCCAAATTTTGATCACATGACTGTGGGGATGCTGCAACAGTCGTAAGTGTAAAAAAGCAGTCATAAGCCACTTTCTTCAGTGCCATTTTAACTTCAAACGGTCACTAAATGAATGATTGTAAGTCAAGGACTGCTGTACCTGTATCACAGTAAGTATCATTACCAAATCTAACCAGTTATTGAGGCCTAGGCTGATATGGCCATTCGGCATTCTGCAGGCTATGATGTTCCCGCTTTCTTAAATCATTAATACTGCAAACATTAAGCTGCTTCATTTAAATTTTACTTTAGCTTAATTGCAGGTGACTTTAATAATAATTACTCCTTGCAGACATACAGGTAGTCCTCGCTTTATAACTGTTCATTTAGTCACCGTTCAAAGGTGCATCATCACTGAAAATAGTGACTTATGACCATTTCTCACACTTATGACTGTTGTATCATTCCCCAGGGTCACGTGACTTATTTTCAGATGCTTCGCAACTGACTCATATTTATGATGGTCGCAGTGTTCCTGGGGTTCCCATGATCCACTTTTGCGACCTTTTGACAAGCAAAGTCAATGCTTGTCAGAATGGGGAAGCCAGGCTCACTTAACAACCATGTGACTAACTTAAGAACTGCAGTGATTCACTTAACAAATGTGGCTAGGAAAGTCATAAAATGGACCAAACTCACTTAACAAATGTCTCGCTTAACAACATAAATTTTCAGCCCAATTGTGGTTCCAAGTTAAGGACTGCCTGCAGTCATTTTATTTAGTATTCTTTACAAACTGAGGCAGTTGAAACATTCTGATGCAAACCTCATAAAGAGGAACCACGCACAAAAAAGAGATCCTTCTTAATCCTCCCCCCCCTATTTTCTAATTTACTCTATGTAATTCAAACAGTAATAATGACTGTAACTACTCCTATCTGCTGAGGCACATACCACATTTCCACCTACATCTTACCACATCCTTTCTGACTTTTAATATGGGGAATAAAAGCTGCAGCATTAGGGCTCTTTTGAATAGACCGAGAAGACATGCTGGCTGGGGGAATTCTGGGAGTTGACGTTCACAGGCCTTAAAGGTGCCAAGTCTGGAGGACCCCTGCACTACAGTACAGCAGGAAGCTGACTCCTGTCACTTCAAACTTCTGGCACACTTGTGACAGAATAAATCGCCAAAGTCTTAGGCAAAGTGGCCTTCCTCACAATTGCTCTCTCATTGTTTCAAGTGAAGATGCCAGGGCCTGGCTTGCCTGAAAGATGGAAGTTAAATCTTTCATGTTAAAAAAAAATCCCCACCAATTTTCATCTTGCCTTTCATAGAAATCCGCCCACAAAACATTTGCAAGAGCTGCTGATTCTCTACATTTGGAAGCTCTGAAGCTCCTCACGTTCTTCTTTGGGATGATGTAGAACAGGGGTCTCCAACCTTGGCCACTTTAAGACTTGTGGACTTCAATTCCGAGAACTGAAGTTGAAGTCCACAAGTCTTCAAGTGGCCAAGATTGGAGACCCCTGATGTAGAAGATACACTTAAGATATTTCAAGAGGCTTAACTGTGCAGGATTAAGAGGCTTCTTCCCAATCTTCCAGGTTCTAAATCTGAGTGAGAGGTGACTTAATTCAGTTGCTTCTTCTTCCTTGCTACTCCAAAGAGACAATGTTTTACTAGGACTATTTGCCAATAATCACTTTTGTAAACTCCTGCTTGGTCATCCGTGATAGTATCCAGCCATCTTGTCATAGCCCTCTTTTTTCGTCTTTAATCTTTTCGAGTGCAGGCGGCGGTCCTCAATTTACGAGCACCATGGAGCCCAACATTTATGTTGCTAAGTGAGACATTTGTTAAACGAGTTTTGTCCCATTTTAGGACTTTTCTTGCCACAGTTGTTAATGTGAATACTACTAAATTAGGTTGTGAAGTGAACCTGTCTTCCTCATTGCCTTTGCTAGTCAATCGCAAAAGGGGATGACACAATCCCAGGACATTGCAATGGTCACAAATATGAACCAATTGCCAAGCACCTGAATTTTGATCACATGACCATGGGGCGGCTGAAAAAGTTGTCACTGTGAAAAATGGCCATATGTGACTTTTTAAAGCGCTGTGGTAAGTTTGAATGGTCACTAAAATGAACGGTTGTAAATCGAGGACTTACAACAATAAGATGAAAAACAGCAGTTTTTCTTTTTCCCTCTGTAGGGAAGAGGTGATTCAATTCCAGCGCATTTAAGAAAATGACGGATATTAGATCATCGAAAGCCGCGTGGCTTACCCTCGGGCAGACGCCGTGATCTTATACGTTCCTGGAGCCAGCAGGCGCCAATAATCCCCAGCTTTATAGGTGGAGACACGGTGGTCAATGCTGGCAATGCTGATGGTGGCGTTCAAGATGCCTCGTCCATCCGTGGCATCCAAAACAAACCCACTGACACCTTGGTGGACCTAAGTGAAGAGAGATGGGATGAATTGTTACACTGTGCAACAGAGAATCCTTTAGTCTTTGATCCCTCTCCCCAAATCCATGAAGAAACCAGGGCCAGGTAAAGAGTGCAAAGAAGGCCAACGAAGATTATTAGGGGACTGGAGGAAGAATGGTTTCTGGAATTGGGTATGTCTAGCCTAGCGCAAAGAAGGAAAGGGGGGGAACGAGACATGAGACCTGGGTACCTGCAGGACCACCTACTACCACCAATAGCCTCCCACCGGCCGGTACGCTCTCATAGAGAGGGGCTCCTCCGGGTGCCGTCGGCCAAACAATGTTGACTGGCAGCCCCCAGGGGGAGAGCTTTCTCTGTGGGGGCACCTGCCATCTGAAACGAGCTCCCCCCGGAGATACGGAGGATCCCGGATCTGCGCACCTTCCGCCGCGCTCTTAAGACCTTTTTATTTCACCAGGCGGGCTTGGCCTAACCTCTCTTCCTCTTTTAGCGTTTAAATTTTAATCTGTTTTTAAATTGTTTGGGGTGTTTTAATCTGTCTGGGCCAAATCTATTTAATTTGATTTTATCTGGGTTTTAAAATTTTGTATACATGTATTTTTATTGTTGGCTGTTCACCGCCCTGAGTTCTTCAGGAGTAGGGCGGTATATAAATCAAATAAACCATAAACCAACCAACCATTTCAGTCTTCCAGTATTTGAGGGGCTGCCACAAAGAAGAGGGGATCCACCTATTCTCCAAAGCGCCTGAAGGCAGGACAAGAAGCAATGGATGGAAACTAACCAGGGAGAGAACCAACCTAGAACCAAGGAAAAACTTCCCGGTAGAACAATTAATCAGTGGGCAATTAATTCTGAAGTTGCCTTCAGAAGTTGAGGGTGCTCCCATCTCTGGAGGATTTTAGGAAGAGACAGCCATTGGACTGAAATGTATATAGGGTCTCTGCTTGAGCAGGGGGTTGAACTAGAAGACCTCCAAGGTCCCTTCCAACTTTCTTATTCTGGTGGTATTTTTTCCTTGTGCAGTATGCAGCAGCATAGGTGAGCATCGCTTAATCGTGCGGGGCAGCCAATCATCTTACCTGCTTGATAAACTGCAGCAGAGACCGGCGGTTCTTCTCCCAGTATTTTGGCAACTCTTCTGCCTTGGGATATTTGACGCAGCCCAACTCAATGGTCACCTCAAAGCAATTTGTGTTAAGGTAATTCCAATCCTGCATGCCACCTGAAACGAGGATTATCGGAAGGTAAATCTACGGCTTATGCTTAGTGGCAAATACCTTGGCAGCAGGAGAATAAAGAAAATTAATCCCACAGAGATGAAATCCTAACCACAAATCTTGGGAGGTTGTGGAGCAAAATACAGGTAGTCCTCGATTTACGGCCACAGTTGGGCTCAAAATTTATGTTGCTAAACAAGGCAGTTGTTCAATGAATTCTGCCCTATTTTACGAACCTTCTTGCCACCACTGTTAAGTGAATCACTGCAGCTGCTAAATTAGCAATGCAGTTGTTAAGGGAATCTGGCTTCCCCTTTTGGTTTGTCAGAAGGTCGTAAAAAGGGATCGCATGACCCCAGCAGACTGCAACTGTCATAAATACGAGTCAGTTGCCAAGCGTTTGAATTTTCATCACGTGAGCGTGGAGTTTTTGCAATGGTTGTAAATATGAAAAAAGGTCATAGGTCAATTAGGAGACTGGATAGCTCAGCAGACGAATGCATTGTGATTAACACCACCTGTCTGCAATTACTGCAAGTTCGAATCTCACCAGGCTGAAGGTTGACTCAGCCTTCCATCTTTTCTAAGGTAGCTAAGTTGAGGACCCAGATTGTGGGGACAATAAGCTGGCTTTGTATAAAATATACAAAAGTATGAAGGCTATTGCTTAACGCATTGTAAGCCACCCTGAGTCTCCGGAGAAGGGCGGCATATAAATCAAATTTAAAAAAAAAAATTCAGTGCTGTTGTAATTTCAAATGGTCACTAAAATAATGGCTGGAAGTCAAAGACCACCTGTAAAGCAAGATGTCATTTTAGGGAAAGGAGTCTGAAAGCAGAATCATTTTCAGCTATACATATTGCTCCCAAATTAGCAGTACAGGTAGTCCTCGACTTACAACAGTTCATTTAGTGACCGTTCTGAAAAACCAACACTGAAAAAAGTGACTTATGACCATTTTTCACACTTACGACCGTCGCAGCATCCCAACTGTCACGTGAGGAAAATTCAAACGCTTGGCAACTGACTCGTATTTATGACGGTCATGAACACGAACCCCTTTTGTAGCCTTCTGACAAGCAAAGTCAATAGGGAAGCATGATTCACTTAACAACCGGATTACTAACCGATCAACCGCAGGGATTCAGCTAACAACTGTGGCAGAAAAGATGGTGAAATGGGGCAAAACTCATTAGTAATTGTTTCACTTAACAGCTGAAATTATGGTGTAAACCGTGGTCGTAGGTTAAGGATTAGCTGTATTTCTTTTATATCAATAGTACTGAATCAAATTCATGTGAAATAAGGACCAACCTAAAATAGAAAAAGGATTTAAAAAAAGAAGATGCCGAATAGAGTACAGAACTGTTTTCTTAAAACACCTGTGCCTAGCGGTAGGAGGCAGTATCTATGTTTTTTTTAAATGGAACTTAAAGGATTGTGGTTGGAACAATATGCCATTTCCTTATTAAACACTGGCTGTGTTCACACACCGTGTAAACCAGGATTTTAAAAAAAATTGGGTTTGGGCATCTGTTAAGGGAATTTTTTTTAATGTACACCTTTGGGTTTTTTTTTTTTAATAAAGGCCTATTTACCTGCCCTATCATGTATGTTAAGGGCTGAGGGGCATGAAATAAAATCAGTGTTAATCTGGGTGCTGAAATTATGACTTTTAAGTATGTCAAAATGATGCTTTGCAACACTGACAGTTGCTTAGCTTGCAAAATGTTGTGGACAAAGAGGAAGTGTGCACTTAAAAAGTACATGTAAAAAATAATCATGTTGTAACATTTAGGTGGGAGGAATGGATAACTGGCCCTGTTGCTATGCTCAATGTTGCTATTCAGCCGGCCTGACTGAATAGATTAATTTTAGTGGGTTTTAAATTGGTTTTAACGGGGTTTTAATAAGGGGTTTTAATAACGGCCAAATAGTTTTAACTTATTTTAGTAATTTTAATTTTTGTGTGGATTGTTTTAATATGGCTGTGAACCGCCCTGAGTCCCTCGGGAGAAGGATGGTATAGAAATGCAATAAACTCAAACTCAAACTCAACGGCAGAATCCTGAAAGTCATGTGATTTTGTGGTTTTAAGGTACATAATGAAATGTTGAATAATGGGAGGGGACCAACCAGCTTCAAGCCGTCCCTTTTGACTGCTTGTCCAATTGACCCTCATTGCAAAGTGATTAATGTAACTGACTTATGTTTGCTAATGCTTTAAATTCTAACAAACCTCTGGATCCTAAGTGAGATGCTTTATGGTGTGTTGTCTGTTCAATTGTTATTAAGTGCAGCTACACTCAATAATTAGGGTTTTTTCCCTGCCAACACATATAACAAGCAAACAAAGATTTGTGATGGGCAGAGCAGTTCAAAGAAAGTGTTCCAAGTTCAAAGCTCCCAATCTCAAAGTCAAAACTATTTAGATGTTAAAACAAGACTTTAAAAATAAAACATTTTTCACAGCCCTCATCATGGCTGGCTTACAAGGAAAAGTTCTTTTATCTTGAGAAAGTCAGATCAACCCGAAGGGGATTTCGGATCTTATTTTTGCACATAAAGCCCATAGATGTTGTCGACTCCCCCCAAACAAACATCTCCAGCATTTATGCTTTACCTGGGACATTATACCAATTCGCTCCGTTAGTGATGCCACGAGGAAAATATTCGTCGGGATATATGTTGTCGCACGGATGGCCCTTGAACATTTCCACGTTCTCCTGAAAGAACAGAATACAAATGCGGGTTCATGCCATTCATTCCTACCTTACGCTTGAAAGCACAGAGAAACTTATCATGCGAAGAGTTTTCGTTTATTTATGAGTAGTAGTGTGAGATAGCAGATCACAGGAAGGTGACCTTTCCTGTGATCTCATGTGACCTTATAAAAAAAGCTAAGCAGGCTGAACCTGTTCAGCACTTGGAAGGCAGACAACCAGGAAATCCTAAGGCTTTGAGCTAGACTAAGAAGTTGTAAAGCATGCCAGATGGAAAAGGTCAATATGGACATGTCAGCAGCAGCTCACCTTGACCCCAAAGAGACTTGAGTTTACACATTCTTAAATTCATATTGGAAAAATCCAAGTTTTATGTCATTATGGATTTTTTTATATTGCTTTTCAGCTTCCATTCTAAACAGGGTACATATACAAGTAAGTCGTTTGTGAACGAACAACTCTAAACTACATTTTTATTCTGTGGATTGTACGGGTAGTCCCTAATTTACAACAGTTTGTTTAGTCAAAGTTAAACGGCACTGAAAAAGGTGACTTATGAAAGTTTTTCAGTTACAACCTTTGCAGCTTCCCTGTGGTCGTGTGATCAAAATTTGGACGCTCGGCAACTGACTCATATTGATGACAGTTGCAGTGTCCTGGGGTCATGTGATCAACTTTTGCGACCTGATGAGCAAAGTCAATGGGGAAAGCAGGTTCACTTAACAACCAGGTTACTATCTTATCAGGTGCAGTGATTCACTTAACAACTATGGCAAGGGAGTCCGTAAAATGGGGCAAAAGTCACTTAACAAATGTCTCTCTTAACAACAGAAATTTTGGACACAATTGTGACTGTAAGTCGAAGAGTACCTCTATCTGAAAACGAAAATGAAAAATTACTACCTATTTATCCCAACATTAATCCAATATACCATTCTCTTGCAATTTTAACCAGATAACTCTGTGAGACAATTAGGTTACTGACACTCAGGATCACCCACCAAGTTTCATAATTGTCACAGAGTCCCTATTTAAGATTAAATTAAAAAGTTACAGCTTTCATTCCCCTAAGCAACCTGGTTGGTGCAAATGTAACAGAAGGAAGATTAGCAGGAACTACAATCAAGATAAGAAGGATCTGAATTTTTTTTTTTTTTTTTTTTTTGCAGAAATAAGTAAAACCAGAGAATTGGTTTTGAAAATGTTGACTTGAGTTTATTCAGATCACATTGTTTCTACTATTTCTCTCCAGATGCTTGGAGAGCAGGTCCTCTTGTAATCTTCTAGTATGTGCAACTAACAATTCTATTTTTTTTTTAGAACTTTAGTGCCTTCCAAACATTTTATATTTAATCTTCCAAGATCCCCCCGGTCAGTCATTGGGTTTACACTTCCTTTACTATATATCATTCATTTCTGGATTTATAAAATAATTACAGTGGCTGGTTTCAGAATGACATTAAATCACAAATCTGAGGAATAAATTTATTTCACAAAGCCACATGCAGGTCACAAAATGTTATAGGCAAAGTCCTTTCAGAAATTGCCAGAAAATTCTATTTTTTTGAAGGGACAAGAAGAAAAACTGTATTTAACTGATCCAATGTCATTTCAGTTGAATTAATTCAAATCTACTTTTGACCCTAACCCTAACCCTATCTCTACCTCTTTGTTCTTTGTTCTTTTTTGTTTGTTTGGCCTCCACAAAAGTCAAGCTGAAAAAACGTGTGTGAACTGTGGTTGCAAAGCACAATGGCTAAATTAAAGTATCATGTTAAATAAACATTTCATTATGGTTTGGTGCAGGACTCCTTAATCTTTGTGATATTGTGAACCCCATAAAAAGATAAATGAATTGGTGTGAAACACTCTGCCCCACTCTGAACAAAACAAATGATTGATTTGCAGTTAGGGCAAAGAAATATATTCTTTACAAAGGGTACGATTTGCATCACATTCTAGAGTCTGGTAATATTATTAATTTTACGTACTGCAATCATTAGCAGGACTCCTACTTACCAATATAAACAAAAACAACTAAAACAGCAAAGATCCCAAGAGGCAACTGGACTTTCTCGCTTTTCATCCAAGAAGCTTCTTCAGTTCTGACTGGATGGTCAGGAATGGAAGGATTTATGCTCCTTGCAGACAGCTGGTCATTTGCATCCTTTTAGAAGGTTATTGAGGCCACCTGGAGGTTTACCTGTGTCCTCAGGGTCACCTGAGTGGTGCAAATGGGTGTGGAGCCTTCTTGGAACGGCTGAAAGGATCTGTGTTGTAGACTGAAGATGGGTGGTGTGGTATCCCTCCCCTTCTGCTGAGAGAGGGCTGTTCAATTTGGACATAGGTGGCCTCTTTGACCCCTCTTTCAAACCAGCGGTCCTCTCTATCCAAATTTGGACTTTGCTGTCTTCAACAGAGAGGCCTTTGTCTTTTAAATGCAAATGACTGGTTGTCTGCAAGGAATATAAATCCTTCCCTTCCCTACTGTCCAGTCAGAGCAGAAGAAGCTTCTTGGATGAGAAGTGAAATGTCTTCAAAGAAGAAAGTCCAGTGGCCTCTTGGAAAAAGCACCTTCGGAACAAGCACGACACAATTTTACTATAATCCCCATCCCTAGTAAATTCAATTCAATACAATTCAATTCATTAAATTTGTATAACGCCCTTCTCCCGAAGGGTGGTGAACAGCCAAAGATTAAAATACATACAATATAAAAGTTAAGATAGTTTAAAACATAATTAAATTCATTTTGGCTTCCTCAATTTAAAACCCCTCACTAAAATTCACCCATTTAAATCTTTTTAACCCAGCCCGGCTTGCTGAAATAGAAAGGTCTTCAGGGTCTTGCGGAAAGTACGGAAGTCCAGGATCAGTCGTATCCCTGGGGGTAGCTCGCTCCAGAGGGCGGGTGCCCCCACAGAGAAGGCTCTCCCCCTGGGGGCCGCCAGTCGACACTGCCTGGCCAACGGCACCCTGAGGAGGCCCTCTCTGTGAGAGCGTATTGGCCGGTGGGAGGATATCGGTGGCAGAAGATGGTCCTGTAAGTACCCAGGTCCTAAGCCACCACCATACATGTCCAATTTATACAGATAAAATTGACCACTTTTGTTTTTCTCTTATCCAACAGAACCTTTCCCAGAGTAAACCTTGCGGTGAAATGGGTGACAAATAAATATCAATACTAATAATAATAATATCTCAAAAGAAGGCCTTTCTAACAAGTTAGATAATGCCATTGAATCATTATGCCATTATGTACTGCTCAATTTTAGTTGCATTGCCTTTTAATTCTTGTAGGTACCTTACTGTGGATACTTTATACGTATCACGGGCTATATAATTGCATTTCGTTTGCACGACCCTGACAGCTTAGAAATAAATGTAGCTTCTCTTAAGTTCCTTGTAACCCCCCAGAAATCACAACCCACATAATACCGTATATAAGCATGTGTGATAAGTAAGTCAGTGGATTTCAGAGGTTTCAGGCTCCATTGGAGACACCTTCCAATAATTATTACCTTGGCATAGGCAAGAGCTAGCTGCTGAAAAACAACATCGTCAGGGGATTTACTGTATGTGGCAACTCCTAGCCGATCATCATCATAGGGGTAGTTAACCACCAGAGATCCTGCAGAGAGCAAAATATATATGTATGTATATAGCTTTCAGGATTTTATTATATTGAGTAAATTAATTGTAACCATAAAAGGCAGTTGTTCTACCACCACAGTCAAGAACAATACTATTTGCTTAGATTTCGCAACTAGCCACAAAACTAATCCAGGTAAATAAAGACAACAATGAGTAAAAAATCCGCCTACGGGAATTTATCAAGAGGTGGCAAGATAGCAGCTGCTTGTTACTTGTTCTTAAAAATCAAGAGCCAGTAGAGAGGAAATGTACTCAGTAAATGCCCCCCAGCAAAAAAAAAAAAAAAAAAAAAAAAAAGAGGGGGGACTAGACGTTTCAAAAGAGCTACACAAAAAAACAGGGTTGGGCCTACTTTAAAAATGATTCTGAAGTTCTTTGGATCTCATGCAAGCACAACACTTATGGGGCTTCTTATTAAAACACACATTTTTCCAGGTTGCCAGAAAACTGGGGGGGAAAGACAAATCTGTTATAATAAATGTAATACGATTACTTTAATCTAATTACATTTTAAGCCGCCCAGACTCCCTTTGGACAGCGAGATGGGAGGCGTATGAATTTAAGAAAAAATAAATGATAAACCAATCAATCAAGTAATTCAAGCAGCCTTCTTTTCAATGCAATTTAAATCATTTTCAAAGTAACCCTAATAAGAGCACACGTGTTGAATCTGAACACTTCTTTAAAATTACAGGCTCTCCTGTGGATGATCTTGGCCAGCAATCCTAACTTGTAAGCTATTATCAGATAAAATTATGTAGTGAAAACGTAATTTTTCCATGCATTGGTAAGTTTTCCTGCAGGGAGGCCTCAGGCTTACTGAGTCTAGAATAAAAGTGCTGTACATTTCCACACGAGCCACTTTGCATTCCTCTTTACCTCCATGCAAATTGGCCGATAGCACAAAAGGATAGGTCTTCAGCCAGTTCATCACAGCTATGGTCTCTGGCTGCAGGGGATCGGTGATTTGGACGAACTGATCTGGAAAGTTCCGATTCAAATCGTAGTTGTTGCTGTTGTTTCTTCCGAAAATTCCTGATACGTCTCCTGAGAAACAGAAGAGAGCCTGGTTGAACCATCTGTGCTTTATAGCGATTATCAGTATCTATCCTTTCCGCACACAGAATTTGCACCTCTAAGTTAAGTGGGCAAAACAATGTTTTTTTCCGTAATTCTCCTTTACCAAGTCTTAAGAGATGTTATAATTATCAAGGGAGAAATGAAAACTGTCCCTAAAGACTTTACAAGTAGCCTCGACTTACGACCACCCTTGAGCCGAAAAATTTCTGTTGTTAAGCGAGACATTTGTAAAGTGAATTTTCCCCCATTTTATGACTTCTCTTGCCACAGTTGTTAAGTGAATCACTGCGATTGTTAAGTTAGTCACAAGGTTGTTAAGTGAATCTGGCTTCCCCCTTGACTTTGCTCGTCAGAAGGTCGCAAAAGGGGATCACTTGACCTTGGGACACTGCAACCGTCATAACTATGAACCAGCTGCCAAGCGTCTGAATTTTGATCAGGTGACCATGGAGATGCTGCAATGGTCATAAGTGTGAAAAATGGTCACAAGTCTCTTTTTTTCAGTGCAGTAACTTGAAACGGTCATTAAATGAACTGTCGTAAGTCGAGGGCTACCTGTATTCATCTCAGAAACTTTAGAAGTCCTGCTAGTGGAGATCTACCTCATTGTATGAAGAACCACAAATTGTTGTTCACGTTGCTGTAATACACTTTGGCCCCAAGCCACTACAAACATTCATATTAATCAAACATTTCAATTTGGAAAAATCCTTTCTTTAGAAAGAATCCAAGGTGCAGCCGAACAAGCTACTGTTCAAACACCAAGTTGTGGCTTGCCAAACACGGCGTCAGCTATTGTCAAGTTTGGTCTCTTTCTTTCATGAACAACCTGGCTTTCATTGTTTCATCTTTCCACAGTCCCTATTTCATGGCTCTTGCACTAATAAATACTAAGCCTTCTTTTGTTGAGATTCTTAATCATCCAGGTCACGGTTGTCCCAAAAGTGTTGTTCAAAAGGCTTTCTTGGTTTTTTTCCTTGAAATTATTTCGCTTTTTATCCAAGAAGCTTCTTCAGAATTGCTTTTCCAAAGCCAACTGGATTTTCTTGGGGGCTTTTTTCCCCTTGAAAACCTTTGCTTCTCATCCAGAAAGCTTCTTCAGTTCTTCTTCAGAACTGAAGAAGCTTTTTGGATGAAAAATGAAAGGTTTTCCGGGGGGGGGGGGGGGGACCCAAGAAAATCCAGTAGCCTTTTGAAAAAAAAACACCTTTGGGACACTAAGCCTTCTTTCTAACTGTACTATTTGTTTGCTCTTCTGCGTGAATCATGCAGGATTCCCAACAGGTCAGACAGGAAGGGCATTGTACAGGTCTCGTCTAAGCAGGCATCCCCATCCCCCAATCTGTAGACTGGCACCAGATTGCGGCATGCCAGAAACAGGGCCACGCAAACAAGTGAAGCTCCGTTCACGGATTGCAGGCAAGCATGCAAAACCATGCCCCCTTCAGTCTGTTCAGTCCTTTCTTCACGGAACCAGTCCCTGGTGTTCAAAAGTTTGGGGGGCCCTATGTTAAGGAGTTCCCTGTGACCCAGGCAGTAAGAGCCTTTTCTACTGTGGCAGATCATGCACCCTGAGGTAAAACCTGGCCTGATCCAAGTGGCCTTCCAGAGACATGGTTTCCCCAACAGGCCCTGGATCCCTTGGGAACAGAGATGGATCTATCATGCCTGCGTTTTTCAACATTGTCCCAAGTTATATGCAGGTTTCCTGTTTTTATGGTTCTTTTAAGATGTGGTTTTATTTTTCTGTTTTTATTGCATGCCACACAATCCCATTCATGAGATGGGCAGCTGTATAAATTTAATAAGTAAGATTATTCCTGCCAACTCCTGATGCCACCCCTTTTTAAAATTGATCGCTTCTCACCAATCCTCCATTGTTTTAGGGCTGCATTCAATGTTATTCCTTTGAAGTCAATTAGCGAACTAAAATTTAAAAACTGCTTCCATTCAGCTATTTAAATTGCTGATAAAAATCTAATTAATCCAATTTTGAAACTGCCCATCTCCCTCACAGAGAGACTCCGGGCAGTGTACAACTGAAGTATGAAAACATAAACAAAATGTATATAAAAATTAAAAGAGGCAAAGAGAATTAAAATTCCACATTAAAAGCTAATTAAAAGGAGGAGGGAGGGCCCTCAGGGCGCTAATCAGTCCCACATCAGCATGCTTCTCTGTGCATCCGAAGGAAGGCCATAAAGCCATGTTTTTATGCCTTACTGGAAGGCCAGGAAAGTGGGGGCCTGCCTCACCTCTGGGAAGAGAACGTTTCACGGGGCAGGAACAATGGCATGGAAGGCTTTCCTCCTGGACCCTGCCAGCTAGAATTCTTTAGCCAACAGGTCTACAACATACCTTCCCTGCCTGCCTGGGCCGATGTAAACTTTCACTTCCTAGTGCTTTGCCGAGCTAAACCACAAAAGCAGGATGATATATTGCTTAATGTAAAATGCCTGGTCACCATGGATCCTCTAAAACAGGGGTCTCCAACCTTGGCAACTTGAAGACTTGTGGACTTCAGCTTTCAGAATTCCTCAGCCAGCAAAGCAAAGCTGGTTGAGGAATTCTGGGAGTTGAAGTCCACAAGTCTTCAAGAGGCCAAGGTTGGGGACCCCTGCTCTAAAATGTCTGCTTAGTAATGTCTCATTTCCAAGAAATAAAAGATCACTAAAGATCAATGGCAAACCACTTCTGCACTGTGGCCAGCAAAAACGCATGAAAATAATCACAAAGAGGCAAGCTAAAATTGAGAAAGTCCTTACTTCTGTAATATGAGATAAATGAAATACAATAGAGAAAGATTAGGAAGAGGGATGAGTCAAGGAAAAGAAATTCTGGGCTCTTTACGTACATTATGATTAAACCCGAGTCACTTATGAGAAAAAGCTGAAGGTGATTATAAAATCACCACCTTTTCTTGGCCAACGCCTTTACTAGAAGTGTAAAAAGAAAGCTGGCATGCAAGGCTACCTTCTACAGATTTCTCATAGCCATCGGGGTTCATCGATGGCATGATATGGATCCGAGTCTTTTGGATCAAGTCAGTCACTTCAGGATCGGTTCCATAGTTCTTGCAGAGGTACTCAATGAGGTTGAGGAGCAATTCCCTTCCTACCACTTCGTTGCCATGCATATTGGCAATGTACTTGAATTCTGGTTCACCTGGAGGAGGAAGAGAGTTGCTTAGTTTAGCCATCGCATACAGGATGACGTGTAGAAGCCGAGATAAATCATACAAACATGGAGAGAGGGAGAAAGTGAGAAGGGGGGAGAGATGACAGACAGACAGATGGAGGGAGGAGAGAAAAATGTTAGTTCTCTCTCCGTTTGGTCCAGATGTTAACATGAACTGAAAACACCATTAACAGCCTACCAAATGAATCCAAGCTTTGCTCATGCCACATGGATTATACAAGACACTTAGATAACCTTCAAATGTATAAACAAGTGCCTTATAAATGCAAACCTATCTAATGTTTTGGAACGGTAATTTTTTAAAACATTTTTTTATAATTAACATAAATTGCTTTATTGCTTTATTTAGGTCCAAACAAATGGTCTCTAATGTTAACAGAACCTACAATGGACATGAACCTTAGGAAGTAAAACTCATTTGGCCCAAAGAAGACTCTTCATTAAAAACTACATTTGAAATTATTGACAAAAGTTCAAAATTGAAACTAAAAATTCAAACTAAAATCCAAACAATTTGGCCTTAAAAACGATTATTTTAAACTTAGAAGTCCATCGACATTTATATATTTTGTTACTTCAGGAAATCCTTCCTCAGGTTTGCAAAAGAAACATTTCAAACCCTGTTACTCTCCTGCCCTATTTACAAAATTAACTTGATAGGAAAAACATTAAAATGTAAATGCAGTAAAAACCAAAAAATGTGCAATGAAGAACTCGGAAAAGTTCCTCTCAACCTGCTAATTATAGGAACAGAATTAAAAATTGTAATACTCTACAATGGTATCACTGTACATTACTTATTGCATATAGTTGGTTCTGATTATCGCAATTAAAAATGATTATTTCAGAGCAAATACATTAAAAAATAATGAAAACTGAACTCATTTACGAGGAAAGATTATAGGACGTTGTGACGGCAATGTGGCAATGTGAGTTTGACAGATCATGCAACAAAACTATATAATGGGAAGTTACCTGCTTCATGAATGCCTGGGTTATCCGATATCTCCATGGCATACAATTCCCTTTGCTCCACTGACTTGCCCACTGAGTAGAGTCGGGTGATGTTTGGGTACTCAGTAGCAAATTTCCTCAGGAAGATACCCATATCAGGAAAGTGGTGATGACGAAAATCATCCGGCTGGATCACCTGCCGAGCAGAGGTTGTCCTGTTTACAGCTGTGGTAGTTGCTGCAGTGTCAAGAGAGTTGCTGGTGGTTATCAGAGCTTCCTTGGTGGGGCTGGAAGTCAACACTGTGACTGTAGGATGCAAGGAAAAGTCCACTGCAGTTGCGTTTTCTTCCTTCACTTCAACGTTCTCCGTGGTGACTGGCAG
This sequence comes from Masticophis lateralis, assembly GCA_030761175.1. NCBI lineage: Eukaryota > Metazoa > Chordata > Lepidosauria > Squamata > Colubridae > Masticophis > Masticophis lateralis. Next base: position 2,489,382 of record JAUDYJ010000001.1, on the reverse strand, counting down.
GTAACTGATGGGGAAAAAAGAGAGAAGAATATGTTTTTAGGCTGACATTAGCTTCACCTGGCTTAAGAGCATCCCTAATAGAATTTACTTTAATTCCATTACTAAAGGTGGTCCCCGACTTACAACAGCTCTTTCAGTGACCATTCAAAGTCACTGGCACTGAAAAAAGTGACTTAGGATCGTTTTTCACAGTTACAACCTTTATAACATCCCTATGATCATGTGTTCAAAATTCAGGTGCTTGGCAATTGGTTCATATTTACGACCAGGGCTGTGTCCCAAGGTCACGTGATCAACTTCTATAACCTTCTGACAAGCAAAATCAATGGGGAAACCAGATTCACTTAATAACCAAGTTACTAACATACCAGCTGCAGCAAATCCACATAATAACTGTGGCAAGAAAGGTCGTAAAACGGGGCAAAGTTCACTTAACAAATGTCTCACTTAACAACAGAAATTTTGGGTTCCATGGCGGTCGTAAGTCGAGGGCTACCTGTATTTATTCACCTTGAATATCAGTCCCATTTTGTGAATAAAAAAAAAATAAGACCAAATAGCAACGTTATTATTTCTCAACTGAAGAACCAAACTCAAGGGTCCCACGTCAAAGCCCCTTTTTTATGCCTGCTTAACTGCAAACCTCAGGCTGGCAGTGCAGCTATTCCAAATCCTTCACTCAATTCCCCTTAACCAAGGGAAGCCTTCTTAACAAAGAAAGACTGACGGTAGTTCCTAATCCTCACGGAGCTATTGTTGTTTCCTGCTTTTCTAGGTGCCTGTTTTTGTTGTTGTCCACACTAGCAATGTGATTATATGACAGCGCCTGCCTAGTTTATGGCAAAATGAGACAACACAGTGAGATTGGCTTCTAATATTCCCATAAAGCAGCTTTCTGCTAGAAGAAACTATGCCAAAGATAATGAACATGTTGACGCCAGCTCCATATACTTTACCCTGGGATGGAAGCTGTGATGTTATAGGTCCCAGGCACCAACAATCTGTAATAATCACCAAACTGTCCAGTCGTAATGTTGTGAGCAATTCCAGCCACAGCAATGGTTGCATTTTCCAAGGCAGCCCCCGTGACAGAATCTCTCACGAATCCTTTAATTCCAATGTGCACCTGTATTAAATAAATAAGAATTAGATCCAGAACACATTGTAAATATATTCAGTATCACGAGGCTACATTATTCCTCCCATGTTCAGTAACTTGTTAATTTCATGCTAAGTGATCTGTGCAATATTCTTTTTTTTTTCTCATCCAAGGAAAGTTACAGGGTACTGTCAAGCTTGCACACAAAAATTAAATAAAATAAGGAATATAAGGAGGAAAAATTGGCAGAGAATAGCACATTCCTTACATAACAAGAGCAGCTAGGCAGTATCACCAGAAGGTTGGCATAAATCAAAACTAGTGCGCCGATATACATGTAACTTGACAGTATTCCTGTGAATTTCTATATTATGAATTCTTCTACATAAAGTTCAGCATCCTAGAAAGAGCATCTACATTAATCTTTAGATTGAAGGAAACATATCAGCTATGTTCACGGTTTTAGATTTCTTTTTCTGTAACCAAGGGATTGTTTCTGTCACCACGACTGAAACGGAACACAGGCTGTCTTTCAAAAAACAAAATGCCAGGAAAAACAAAGAGGATGTGTGTTTTTGAGTCATGCTTATAAAAGCCAAAAGATGAATCAACTCAGCCCAATCTTACAGATAAACATGCCATTTTTGTGCAGTGCTTCTGTCAAAATGCTTCACTCAAAACAGATGGCGAATTCATGTGGCTTTAAAATATAAAATTATGTTCAAGAAGGCACGCAAAGCACATCATTATTTTAGGGCTATCGACGGAAACTTCAATAAATATTCACGTGGCAACTGGCAGGTATAAAAGGGAATGTTATGTTAAAATACTTGTTATCTAATATTATTGTGTTACTTTGTACTGATTTCATATTCAGCATTATTTACCATTCATTAATAAAACAAATGAGGCAGAGCTGTCTTTCTTCCTTACATCATTTCTTCTTTGATGTGATGTAACTACCTAATAACGGGTTGTTGCTTCGCAGTGAGGCAGTAGCCTACTTTTTTATATCTTAGTGGAGTTGGACATATCTTGCTTCAATTTCATAAAAGAGCTTGAGACAGAGCACATTCTAAGAAGCTCACAGATTAAAGTGAAAGTGAAAGTGAAAGAATTTCACTTTACCAATAAATTTATGGCCAATAGCTGCGATTTATGCAAAATCAACTATTGATTTATAAGGACATGCCCTGAAAGTATCCTCAACAGAGCCCTTGTGGGAAATAAGCAATACTATGCCTTTTATTTATTAAATTTTTATCCTGCCTTTTTTACTTTATAAATTACTCAAATAAAGAGTCACCTTTGTTGAGATGGGTAGCCTACAAGTTTGACAGATATAAATAACACTTGTTTCTCCTCTTTCCCCCACCCCCCACCCCACAACAACCATCCTGTGAGTTGATTTAGGCTGACAAAGAGTGTCTGGCTCAAAATCACCCAGTTGGTTTTCATGCCATGTCAATCTCCTGGTTGCTATGCCAGCTTCTTAACCAAATTGGCTCTCTTTAAGTAAACTCTTTAAGTGAAAAAGCATTTGTGGAAATATTCAGCTAACAAAACAGAGTAGATAACAGGAGCTGAAACTATAATGAAGAGGGAGCAAACGACAGCCTCAGGATAAAATATCAATTTTTTAGAGTTTACAGTTACGGTTTCTAAATGTGTTTTATGCATGGTCCTAAACATTTCTGTAAAAGATGAAAAAGGGAAGAGATTTATACACATGATCACTACACCCTGGCAGAGTGAATTATCAGAACAAGTTCAGGCAGGTTTCATATGCTGCTGCAATCTGTGCCTTAAGCCATTTGGTTTAAAAATAAAGACCTTCTCCTCGGGGAACTCAGATGAAAGAAAACCAATTTCCATGCCTAAAGGATTTCGTGCAACCGATTGAGATACCTGAGTGCTCTGCTCTGCAATGTGTGAGAGTGACTAATTCCCTGAGACCTGTAAAAAACAGTAATACTGAAAACAGTGACAAACCATGATCTGTCCCTGTTTTAGTTGATACTTCAGTAACCTTTGTGGTGACTGCCAGGCTGCAACTTTCAGAAGAATCACAACAAATAGATGACAGATGCAGGCTGGACGAAAACTCATTTTTCCTTTAGCTCCTGATATTGAAAGGGGGTTCCTATGCAGTTATAATTATTGAAAAAAGAAAATTATCAATGCTATGGCTGACATATGAGCAGCTCAACATTGCCAGCACCCCGTGCTAAATTCAAAAAGGAAAAATGACTCTTTAAGCAGAGTTAATCCTTTTGTCTAGATCTGGACAACACCCTGAACCATTTTGTTGTATGCAACGAAATTTCATTCTGTATGCTGATTAGTGTACATTCAAAGTGGCAATAAAGATATTCTAAGTTCTAACCACAGATTACACAGATTAGTTCCAACCCCCAAAGGATACTGATTGTGATTCACAGCCACCAAAATGATGCAGTTTCTAGGATTAGGATACAATAATCTGAACTGTAAACCCATGGAATGGCTTAATTCCATGGGTTTACAGTTGACTCAACCTTCCATCCTTTCTAAGGTAGGTAAATTGAGGACCCAGTTGTGGGGGCAATAAGCTGACTTTGTATAAAAAATATACAAAAGTATGAAGGCTATTGCTTAATGCCTTGTAAGCCGCCCTGAGTCTCCGGAGATGGGTGGCATATAAATCTAATTTAAAAAAAATACCAAGTCTGTATAGTCAGTGGTTTGGCTCCATGATCAGCCATTTAGACCTTGAAAAGTACGGTTTGCATATACTTGACTCTAATACAGGTAGTCCTTGACTTGTAACAGTTCATTTAGCGACCGTTCAAAGTTATAATGGCACTGAAAAAAGTGACTTATGAACATTTTTCACACTAATGACCATTGCAGCATCCTCATGGTCATCTGACTTAAATGTCAGCCGGATCTCCAGCATGGTTTCCTGATTTTTGCTTGCTCTTGGCTGCCATAGAAAGGGGGAGGGGGGCGTTGGGCATTTGGGATGGGGAAGTGAGCCGTCCCATGAGAGCTGGATGGGAGGCTTGCACTCACGTGTGCTGAGTGGAATTGTTTATCTTTCTTCATGGCTAACCATCCTGAGACCCCAGAGGTGAGAAATACCTGCAGAGGAGCTTTCCCATAATATCTTACTGGTTGTTGGTTGGCCTCTTGGTGCTGGGACCCCGGAGAGAGGGACTTGGGGTGACTTTCAATGGGTAACTTTCAGGTGGTTTGTTTCAGATCTTGCCTTGCTTTTGCTGCTATCAGTTCATTCTTAGTAAAAGTACCGGTACCTCTTCTCTAAATCAATGGAGTCAGGGGTTTCCTTCTTAGGGTTTGAAGGGAGGCATCCCTGACATTTATATTCAAACACTTGGCAACTGACTCAGATTTATGACAGTTGTGTCCCGGGATCATGTGATTGATCCCCTTTTGAAACCTGACAAGCAGTCAATGGGGAAGCCAGATTCTCTTAACAACTGTGTGACTAACTTAACAACTAAAGTGATTCACTTAACAATGGTGGCAAAAAAGGTCGTAAGATGGGGCAAAACTCGCTTAACAAATTTCTCACTTCTCATAAATGTTGGGCTCAATTGTGGTCGTAAATCGAGAATTACCTGTAATCAATAGCTGAATACAAGAAACACCATTTAGTGATGTGTGAATAATTATCAGTGTTGACTTTAGATATGAGAGAGAGATCAGTACAGAAAGTAACTTTGAAAGAACTACGTGTAACTCTTGAGATAAAATTTTTTTGAGGAATTTGAATATTTCTTAGCACACACAGAGCTACAGTGAAAAACCTGAGAGAATTTAGATAATACAAGTGACACTGGATAAAGCTTGTGAAGAAACCAAATACCTTTACTCTGGGCAAATGAAAGAAAAATAACTTGAGAGAGGAAAAAAATACTTATTCCCTGCTTAGTTGGGTAATTGTTAAATGTGTTAAGTGTAGTAAGAAACTGAGACAAAGATCTGATTAATACAGATCTGATTATGGCTTGCTTAGCCATTAATTTAATAAATAGGATACGATTAACTGGAATTACAAAACTGCTAAAACCAAAGAAATTATTATTACAGCTTAGTATATATCTCTAAACCAAAGTCTTTTTGTGATTTGAAACAAAGAAATTCAAACACGGATCATTGACACTTCCTTCTCTTTAAATGTTGCCTGAATTTTGGTGTACCACAATAATATGAACATAAAAACTGTGTAGTTGGTCCAATTTATGAGTCAAAAGGGATTAGGCAGAGCTGACATTCTGACTAACAAGAAGCATATTCAAAATCTACAGGCAAAAAATGCCCTGACCGAGATGAATAAAGTCTTTTCATTTTCCAGAACAAAGACAGACTCAAATATACATGGATTGTTTGGCTAACATAGTCAAGAAGAGAGTTAAAAATAAAGTCTTACTTTTTCAATGAAAGTGAGCAAAGATTCCCGGTTATTCAGCCATTCTTGCTCAAGCTGAGAAGCTGGTGGGTATTTGCAACAGGAAAGTTCAAATGTGACCTCAAAGCAGTTAGCCCAAAGATAGTTATAATCTTGCATTCCACCTAAGGAATTTAAAGAAAGAATTGTGAAATAATTAAGCAAAGAACAATCTTTTGCATCAACAGGCTTCTCTTCACATGATTTCAAATTAGCATTTTTTTAGTAGGCAGGAAAACCCATTTGTGCAAGTGAGAAAAAAAGGTTTCAACTTTCAAAGAAACAAAGAATCGTTTAGGAGGGGAAAAACTGAAAGGTATCTGCTACTTTAAAAATAACAATTGGAATTTTGAGATCATGCAGCTTCCCTATTTGTCGTAGGTGATCATGTTTACAAAAAAACCTTAACAAGTTAATAGGTAGGAGTCCTGATTTTTCATTATGTCTGAGGCATTTTATTATCTCATATAATTTTTATTCTTCACTCAATCTAAAGAAGTTTCTTTAGAATTGTAGGATTGTAGATTCATATGTACACTCAAACACACACAGCTTTTGAAAAACGAATAATAAAGTGCATGTCCCTCCCATTTTTATCATTATTATACTCCTATTAAGTAGGTTAAGCTGTACCTATCCAAAAAATGTACCTATCCAAAGTCCCAAAGAAAGTTAATCAGATCTTGAAAAACAAGGTGTCCCTGTTCCAATGCTAATTTAACTCTTAGCTCTTAAGGTTAGCAAAATAACTTTTCCAGATTTCAAAGCAGGAGTGCCAAATTTGGCAGCATGAAGATAAGCAGATGAAAGTGCACCCTGGACAAATATGAAATTTTGCTCTTATAGCAAAGTCATATAGCAAATCCTTGTTCTTGGCACATTTAAAATACAACATGAAAAAAACATATGTGCAATTTAGCGACTGCCTCATTTAGCAACCATTCGCAGTTACAACAATGCTGTAACTTTCAACAGACAAACAGCTAGAAAACAGTCACAGAATTCTGTTTTTATAGAGGACAACTGTGGTGGGATTACTGTATGCTCAAAAGTGGGAAAGTTCAATTCTACCCTCAATACAGGAATAGTCGGTGAAAATGTTGGAATTTGCACAGATGGCTACCTTGACTTCTTTGATCAGAGAAAAGACAATATACTTATGACTGGAAACCTTGTGTAGATTTTTTTTGCATGAAATAAAAAAAAAGCAATTAGGAAAAAAATCTAGATAATGGAAATAATTAGTATGTTTTGTAATCATAACAGTAAGAGATAACCTTGCAATTACAAAATACTTATATCTGCTGCAAAGGAAGTTTGCAGCATCCCACAGTCATGTGATCGCAATTCACAATGGTTTTTGAGAAAACAGATTATCTGCATCCTTTTTGGTTGGGGCTCCTGCCAGGTATAGCACTGAGTCATTGGTAGAGGGCCTTTGGAAAACAAGGAGTCTATGGGGCTTCTCTGCCATCCAGTCATGGTTGTCCCAAAGGTGGATTTTTTCAAGAGGCAACTGGACTTTCTGATTTTTCGTTGAAGACGTTTCACTTCTCATCCAAGAACTTTCTTCAGTTCTGACTTGGGGCCCCGTTTTTGGCCTGAATGGCCTCTTGCAGCACTTTATTGGCCAAAATGAGGCATGGGGCCACCTGCACCCCCACATGCCTCATTTTCACCCTCCAACAGCACTCTGCCAGCCAAAAACGGGCTGTGTGGAGGCCTCCTGAGGCTTCTAGGCAGCCTGTTTTTGGCCTTCCTGGCCTCAAGCAGCACTCTGCTGACCAAAAACGGGCCGTGTAGCCCATTTTTGGCCAGCTGAGTGCTGCAGGAGGCCAGGGAGGCAGAAAATGGGCTGCAGGGGGGGTGGGCACACATGGACCGATTTGGCTGGCCGAGACATCACAGGATGGTCCTTTGATATTTCCAGGCTGGCCCCGTGGGCTGGATCTAAGCACCCCGTAGCCCTTGAGTTTGACACCCCTGGGTTAAGCAATGTGTCATCTTACTGGACCAAGGAACCATGCCTTGTCTACTGCAGCATCTGCCATGTAGAGATTTGCCTCCTGAGATCTAGAACAGCGGACCCCAACCTTTGGGATGCCAGGGACTGGATCCATGGAGCAGTTCTTCCGTGGACTACAGGTGGCATGGTTTTGCATGCTGCCTGCATCCCACAGATGGGGTTTCACTTGTTTGCATGGCCCTGTTTCTGGCATCCTGCAGACCGGGGGTTGGGGACCCCTGATCCAGAAGGTCCCAACTCTCCTGGCTTTCCCAAAGAGCTGGCTAAAACCCAGACACCGAGCCAGAATGCTAGTTGAGCTTAATATAGGTGTGGCTGGGTTAGTGCGCTATGAGTATTTTAGTGTTGTGTCTTTTGTCTAGAATGGTAGAGATTTCATTATATTGTTTCAATTTTCAATTGTTAGGCTCTCAGTATTCATGTCCAACATAGGCAATCGTGGGAATTTTCCAAGTAGATAATTAGCTTTATGTAACATGGGAAAATGTCTAAAGGACTTAAAGAGGTACTGTAAATATTACAGTGCCAAGGAAGATTTTCTCTTAAGCAAACCCACAAGTTTTGAAGTTCACATATACTAACAGATCTGCTTATAAAAGTGAGCAGCACCAGTTTGTCATATTATAATTATTTTAATGAAGAGAGAAACAGATTGCAAGGTTTTTACCCAATAAATGCTGTGAAGCACAAAAAAGCAGGAATCAGGAAACACGGTTGGGAACAGCTGGTCTCTGTGATATACATTTTTAAAAAGAACTACAATTTAAAAACACATTGCATATAAGAAAATGACGTTGAAGGAAAAATGAAAACTGATACACAAAAGCTAACATTTGTTTCAAGTATTATTACTGCTGCCATAAAATATAGCGGGGGTGACACATCGGTGTTTTATGACTTTTAGGTTTGTGATATTTTAATGTTGTTCTTGTTCATTGTCAGACATTGTAAACTATAGCAGTATACTTTTAAAAAATGTTTCCCATCAGGAGCCTTATGATAAGTGAAGAGGGATTGTGGGATTTTTATTTCAAAATACCTGGATTGAATCACACCTCTTGTTATATATAAAACGTGCATTTTCCTGTTATGATAGCAAAGAATTAATTGACAATTCATAGTTTTCTACCTAACAAAGGTATTTATAAATACAAAAAAAGAAATTATGCTTCTTCAAGGATATCCTGTTTGAGCTGAGTAATAATTTTAAATTTTACAATTATTTACTCATTCTATTTCCTTGTACGGTACATTAAACCCAGCAATCCTTGTAAATATAATTAGTTCATATCTTATGCCACTATTTGGGTGTGTTCACTATGATGAAAGAGAGAGAGAGAAATGGGGGCTATAACAGGAAAAGGAGATAATGATTACTGATAAAAAGAGATGGCTTTATTTAAATAAGACATTTGGCCAGTGTAAAAATCTGCTGACTAAATTATTAAATTTTAAAGTATTACAATTAAATCTTTAGCTTTATTAAGATAAAAAGTTATTTTTCTCATTAGATCTGACATCTACCTATCTTATGACAAAATTAATGAAGTCGTTATATAAAACTATTAATAGGCATAATTTATCGCTTCAAAATATTATTTCTTTTCCACTGATAACAATGAACTAATTTTATTTTGATAATTAGACTTTGGAATGTGGTTGTTTAATCTGTTTATCACTAAGTTAGATGAAGTTATTGAAAAAGAAATCAGAATATAGATTTAGAGCATTTAATTAGAATAAGAAATACGTATGCTTCTTTAACACAACATAAAGAATAATATAAAGAGACTCTAAATCCTAAATCTAAACACTTAGCAACAAGTCATACTTAATTCAGTCCATTTTTAATTTAATCAAATTTATAGGCTAAATTAAAGCTACTATTTCTAGGCAGCTTACAAAATGTAAAACAATTATATTATTTAAACTTTAATAGAAAATTATCAACCCCCCAACCTCCCCCCCCACACACACACATACAGTATAAAGACAACAAAACCAACTGCAGAATTGCAAAAAAAGAAATCAGGAATATATTGGTTGAGGTTACGTAGAAATGTCTATTGTATAAGAAATCAGCTACCAAACACATCCTGTACAGATATTTTTAAACATTCTTTCGGTTAGATCTTAGATGTTCTTTGTGATGCTGAATGTATTTTCAGGATCACAAATAATTTTAAATAATTGAACATGCTTGTTCAGCTGCTATACCAAAGCTAACCATTGGCATAACATACAGTATATGCAATCCTTTGTTCAATCAACAGCGAAAGCAAATAATTAGCCATGGAAATACCTGTCACAGATAGAGACATCAGCACAACAGATTTTGTAATTTTTTTTCTCTAATGTGTTAAATGCCTCAACCTATCTACTTTTCTTCATAAAGAAACTTTACTATTCATAAGATTGGAATATAATGTTCTCCTTGTTTACTCTTCCACGTGCTTTTGCGATCTACCCTAGCAGTTGAGTATTTCATATAATTATTGCAACAGAAGCCTGGGTCTCATTCTTCCTTGTGAAAGGCCTGGATGAATAACCAGGGCTTCGTGGTTCTTACAAGCAGAATACTGTGTGTGTGTGTGTGTGTGTGTGTGTGTGTGTGTGTGTGTGTAGGGGAGTATCTGTTTTTTTGGGGGGGGACCTCATTCTTTAGGTTCTACTACAGAAGGTATCTTTCTAGGGTTCCAATAGATGATATTTAATTGAAGGTATTGGAAATGTGCCAACCTTGCAGGATCTAGCTACCTAGGCAGATACTAAAGGAGACAGATTTACTGCTTCCTGGATCAAAGAGACTTTCAGACCATCATTCATTTCTTGTCAGTTACAGCTTGACTACTGCAGCACACTCTACGTGGGGCTACCTTTGAAGATCCCCCAGAAACATCAACTGGTCCTAAGTGCAGGGGTGGGCATGAGTCAGTATGGCCATGTAACACTTCTGCTTCACAAGCTGCACTGGTTTGATTGTTTACTTCTGAGCACAATTCAAAGTGCCGGTTATTCCTCATAAAGCTGACATTCCACAGGGAAGTGTTACTTGCAAGACAATGTGTTTCCCATATTAATCAGAATAAGACCAGCTGCATCCATCCATCCATCCATCTTCAAGTGGAATGTATAGCATTCTTCTAACTTTGCAGATCCAGAGGGAACCTCAACCAATTGCAATATGCCCAAACAAGCCATACAACAAGTGCTTTGGCTTAACATCTGCTCCGTACAGGTAGTCCTCAACTTACAACAGTTCATTTAGTGACCATTCAAAGTTACAGCAGCACTGAAAAAGGGGACTTAGGACCAGCTTTCACACCACCGTTGCAGTAGCCTCCCCATTTCACATGATCCAAATTGAGACACTTGGCAACTGACTCATAGTTATGACGGTTGCAGTGTCCTAGGGGTCACGCAGTCCCCTTTGAAACCTTCTAAGAAGCAAACTCAACAGGGAAGCCAGATTCACTTAACAACTAGTCTACTAACTTAACGAATGCAATGATTTACTTAACAACGGTGACAAGAAAAGTCGTAAAGGGGGGAAAAACTCAATTAACAAATGTCTCACTTAGCAACATACATTTTGGGCTCAATTGTGGTTGTAACTCAAGGATTAGTTATACTAGTTTCTTGGTATATTGCTTTACTGTGTACAACAATGACATTTAAACAAGCAAAATCAATAGCCCCCACTGGCCCCGTTGCTAGGATACTTTCTTTTCAGTAGCATATTTCTCTATAAGGCAGTTTATTTCCAACATTACCTATGCCGCTCTACATCGAAAGGCTCCAATCAATTAGCTGGCAATCAAGTCAACTTGCGCAACTTACCTTCTACATCATACCACTGAGCTCCGTTGGTGATGCCATCTTTGAAGGTTTCTTTCTCTTCCCCAGGACAGTTTGGGGTGCCCGTTTTCATGATGGGATGGTTTGATGCGTAGGCTTTGGCCAGGTATTTGAAAACTTCGTCGTCAGCCGATTTACTGTATATCCCAGAGGACTTGTGCGACTTTGAGTCATCAAATGGATAGCTTGCAACAACGGTTCCCCCATGAAAGTTCCCAGAAAGCACAAACCTGTATTTAAAAAACAAAACAAAACCCCAGAACAACAATAATAAAAATCTCAGCAGTTTGGAGGTAAAGAGTATTTATTTTCCTAACAAAATAATTGTGTTTGAATCAGCCACAGCAAATTGCAGAAATGTCAATGGATACGTGAAAGCTATGGAACCTCACAATGAAAAAGGGGGAATGCTCTAAATATAGCGGATCGATTGCAGCAGATAAGGAGATTCTAACCTTATTTAAATCTTGGATCTTTTAGTTACTTTCTTTCCAGCAGCACAAAAAGGATACGATCCCTTTCGATGTTAAGCGAGCTGGCATCAAAAGAATTCTTTTTAAGAAGTTGCTGTGTGCCAACCAGAACATTACATTATATATTGAAAAATTATGAACAGGATTCACGTTTATTAATTCCTTCACTAATTTATTCATAGGCTACTTTTAAAACCGAAGTATTCATATGGAAATAAATCGATCGGAATAGAGCTGGAAGGGACCTTGGAAGTCTTCTAATCCAACCCTCAAGACAAGACGCAACGGATGGAAACTCATCAAGGAGAGAAGCAACCTGGAATTGAGAAGAAACTTCCTAACAGTGAGGACAATTAACCAATGGAACAGCTGGCCACCAGACGTTGTGAGTGCTCCATCACTGGAGATTTTTAAGAAGAATCTAGACAGTCACTTGTCTGAGATGGTATAGGTTCTCCTGCTTGAGCAGGGGGTTGGACTAGAAGATCTCCAAGGCCCCTTTCAGCTCTGTTCTACTCTATTCCTTTCACTTGGCCTGCTTGATCTGGCAGTGAAGGAGCTTAAAGAGGAGCAGACAGACCCACATTCTACTCTCCTCTCAGCTCCTTGGGGGATTCTACACAAGTCCCTCACTCCCAGCCTCAGAACCATTGCAGGGTGGTGGAGAAATTGCAATACTTGACTAGGAGTAGGGAGACCCAGGTTGTGTTTCCGCCCCAGCTAATAAGCGGCATGGGTGACCCCACCCCCCATCCAATTTTTTTAAGGTTATTGTAAGAGGAAAATAGGACTCATATGCATGTCAAAACAAGCATAAACTAAACAAAAATCATTTATTTTAAACCATTAGTTTGGCTATTGGTTAAGGTGCTGGCCTAGAAACCAGGAGACTGGGAGTTCCAGTTCACACTTAGCCAGGAAGGGCAGTTTGATTGGCCTTATTATCAGGGGATATCTTATTCTAGGGGAAACAGGGTATACATACACATATACATATACCCTCTTTCCTCTAAAATAAGACATTCCCTGATAGTAAGCCCAATTTGACTTTTTGAGCGCATGCAGTAAAATAATCCCCCCCTGAAAATAAGACCTCCCCAAAAATATTTAAATGCATGCACAGCCAGTCTCCGCTATTTCCTCTGGTTTCCTCCTCTGGCGCCCCAAAATAATAAGACCTGCCTGAAAATAAGGCGAACTGCTTATTTCGGGGTTCAACAAAATATAAGACAGAGTCTTATTTTCAGGGAAACATGGGATAGATAGATAGATAGATAGATAGATAGATAGATAGATAGATAGATAGATATGGATGGATATATGATATAGATGAGAGTTGATGGATCAACAGATAGATGACAGATGGATGGACTGATGGATAGAGATATAGATAGATAGAGATAGATATATGATAGATATAGATGAAAGAGAGAGATATGATGGATGGACAGATAGACAGATAGATGACAGATGATGGAATGATGAATATAGATAGATAGACAGACAGATATGGATGGATGGATATATGATATAGATGAGACAGAGAGATGATGGATAAACAGACAGATAGAAAGATAGATGACAGATGGATGGATTGATGGATATAGATAGATAGATGAGAGATGATGGATGGATGGATGGATGGATAGAGAGATGATAGAGAGATGATGGATGGATAGATATAGATAGATGACAGAGAGAGAGATGATGGATGAACAGACAGATAGAAAGATAGATGACAGATGGATGGACTGATGGATATAGATAGATAGATGATAGAGAGACGATGGATGGATAGATGATAGGAGAGAGAGATGATGGATGGATGGATAGATATAGATAGATGATAGAGAGAGATGATGGATGAACAGACAGATAGAAAGATAGATGACAGATGGATGGATTGATGGATAGATAGATGATAGGAGAGAGAGATGATGGATGGATGGATAGATATAGATAGATGACAGAGAGAGATGATGGATGAACAGACAGATAGAAAGATAGATGACAGATGGATGGATTGATGGATATAGATAGATAGATGATAGAGAGATGATGGATGGATAGATGATAGGAGAGAGAGGATGGATGGATGGATAGATAGTGAGATGATAGAGAGATGATGGATGGATGGATAGATATAGATAGATGATAGAGAGAGATGATGGATGAACAGATAGAAAGATAGATGACGGATGGAATGATGGATAGAGATAGATAGATAGGCAGACAGATAGATAGATATGGATGGATGGATATATGATAGATATTGATGAGAGAGTTATGATGGATGGACAGATAGATAGATGATAGAGACACAGCTACACACACCATATATACATATATAATACATTTATTTATTTATTTATTGGTTCAATTTATATGCCGCCCTTCTCCGGTAGACTCAGGGTCCCTTACAATGCGTTAAGCAATACACACACACACACACACACACGTATACACACAAAACCCTAAAGCAGGAGCTGCCCCGCCCACCTCCGAGGGGCGTGGCCACGCCCCCCCAGGAACGAGGCGGCGCTTCAAAGCGCAGGCCCGGCAAGCCCCGCCCCCCACGTGCGCTCCCTCCTCCTCCTCACCGGTTGCGCCGCATCCACTCCATCAGCGCGCGCACTTCGGGCACGGCGGCCAGATCCGGCTGTGAGGCCCCGAACTGGTCGGGGAAGCTGCGGTTGAGGTCGAAGCCCCGTCCATTCTCCCGGCCGCCGACACCCTGGCAGTCCCCTTCCCGGGATCGCGCGAAGCCGTCCGGGTTGAGGCTGGGCAGGAGGAAGAGGTCGGTGGCGTTGAGGAGGCGGCGGGTTCGGGGATCCCCGCGGGCCCAGCCGGCCACCAGCTCCCGGGCGAGGCGGACCAGTAGCTGCCGGCCCAGCGCTTCGTCGCCGTGCATGTTGGCCACCAGCTTCACCTGAGGGCGGCCCGCCAAGGGAGGCCCGCCGCCTTCCCCGCCCGGGAGGCCTTCGCTGAGGCGCAGCACCCACAGCTCGCGCCCTTCGTTGGAGCGGCCGATGGAGAAGCGCCTGGCCAGGCCTCGCGGAGCTTCTTCCTCACAGAGCCGCCTCAGCGTCTCGCCCAGCTCGGCGTCGTCCAAGTAATGCGGGGCCTCCGAGGAAGGAGAAGAAGAAGCGGCCTCGGCTTTCTTGATATGCGCCGCCGCCCGGGCTCCGCCGCCCCGCCACGAGAGCAACAAAAGGATCGGGAGCCACAGCCTCCAAGCCGCGCCTCGACCCGCCATCGCGCCGCTTCGGCTTCTGACAGGTCGCCGCCGCCTCAAGCCTCAGCCAGGAGAACGCTCCTGAGGTAACTCGACACCCGATTGGTGCGCCGGGTGGAGAGCGGCCGGCCAATCAGAAAGGGGCGTGAAAGTATCCATTAGGGAGATTCTCCGGTAGCCAATGAGGGCCCCAGGATGGAGCGGCGGGAAGGCGGGCTAAGAGCCCATAGGGAGAGGGAGAAAGGGGCGGGGATAGATCGTTCGACGTAAGCAAGGTAGAGAGGAGTGGGGAACGATACGTGGAAAGCCGGGGTGGAGTCAATGACGTAAGGGAGGGGGGGAGAGGGCGGGTGCAAGGAGAGTTGGCCGGGAATAATTAATGATGAAGACCAATGAGAAGAGCGATAGCAGGTGGCGGGGTGGAGTCAATGGCGTGAGGGAGGCGAGAGGGTTAGGGGGCGGGTCCAATGACAGATGGGCGGGAATAATTAATGATGACCAATGAGAAGAGCGATAGCAGGTGGCGGGGTGGAGTCAATGACGTAAGAGGCGGGGGGTTAGAGGGCGGGTCCAAGGACAGGTGGGCGGGAATAATTAAAGACGACCAATGAGAAGGGAGATAGCGGAGGGCGGAGCAAAAGGTACAAACGGGTCTGTCTTTTCACGTGAACGGTACAGTCACGTCGGAATGGGGAAAATCTGGAAAACGTAGTTTTATTATTTTAAAATCTTTTTCTCAAATGATACCAGTTTTAAAAATAGAGGGAGGTATAGTTCATTCGGGCTAAAGGCCAGATTCTCTGAAAAATAATGCTAAGCTTCACTGCAAGTTTAAATTAGTGCCTGCAAGTTGCACTTATCTGGAGGCTGCGAGCAAAAAAATAGAATAAATCAATTGTAAAATAAATAAATAAAATAAAAAAGTGAATGTGATGATTTTTCCGCCTTTTGCAACTAGTTGTGCATTGTTTTTGCAGGTAAACGGCGCCATTGATTAGGCTGTCAGTTGATAGGGTTACCTTGGGTCAAAATGCATCTCTCTGAATGTGTGAATGAATTGAGTTTCACAGTGGGAAGACTCGTGGAGAATACGAGACACAATGAAATGAAGCTTAAATAGAACTCTACCAAATACCACCTCTGGCTGGCACCAGAATGGGGTGGGAATGGGGATTTTGCAGTATCCTTCCCCTGCCATGCACACCACGCCCACAGAACCAGTAGTAAAAAAAAAATTAGATTTCACCACTGATCAACAATCTGAATTGGTCTCTCCACACAGCATCCTTAGTGAAGCGTGCAAAGCACCATCTGCATTTCCTGCATCGGATGAGGAGAGCACATCTTTCTCCTTCTGTCCTGGCTACTTTTTGCAGAGCCACGATGGGGAGCATTTTAACAAGCCGCATGATCATTTTTTGGTTTGGTGGCAGCAGTGCCTCAGATAGAAAGTCCCTACAGAGAGTGGTGAAGACAGCGGAGAAGTTTATAGGAAGCTCGCTTCCCATTCTTTAGGATGCCGCTTATATGTGCTATATGTTTAGAGCTCAAAACATTGTTAGAGACCCCACACACCCACTTTACGACCTGTTTCTGTTGTTCCCCTTTGGGAGGAGGTTTCAAAGTATTTCTCGCAGGACCACCAGATTCTTTAACAGCTTTGGTCCCTACACCATCCGTCTGGTGCTAAACTTAGAAGATTCGTTTTTCTCGCCATGTACATGTATAGCTCCGAACTAGACTGCGTTGTCTCTCCATGTCATATAATATACCTGGGTACCTGCATAATTTTGTATCATCTATCTATCTATCTATCTATCTATCTATCTATCTATCTATCTATCATCTTATCTATCTATCTCTATCTATCTATTTCTATATCAATCTATTTATCTATCTATCTCTATATCTATCTGTATCTCTATCTATTTCTATCTATTTATCTGTCTATCTGTCTATCTATCTATCTATCTATCTATCTGTATCTCTATCTATTTCTATGTATCTATTTATCTATCTATCTGTATATCTAACTATCTATCTCTATCTTATCTCTCTCTCTCTCTCTCTCTCTCTTATGTTTATGTAGTGTCTATTGGCGGTGGTGACCCTTTGAGAGCTGCATGTAACAAAATTTTATTTTAATGTATGCCAATCTGTGTACAGTCAAAGTGACAATAAAGCTTATTCTAAGTTCTAAGTTTTCACTTTACTGGAATGTCCTTGAGAGAAATGCCTGTTGCGAAATCAAGAATCGGCACTCAGGAGGGGCAGAAGGCATTGACCCTGGGAGGGAATTTCTCCATAGGGTGGGTGGGGCTAATGCCCCAAACGAAGCACTTCAAGCTGAAACGCAGGCCCATTCCTCGGATCAGTGACCCGTGTTCATACCATCTGGACGACTGCAACACACACTCTGCAGGGCTACCTTTGAAGAGTGTCAAAAGGAAAATCCACCCACCTGGTTCAGTTCCAAGCTGGGAGAAAGATGCTGGAAACAACTTGGAGGCTGATTGGAAAGAAGGTTTAATGGTGAACAGAACCACGCAGCATGCAGTTCTGGGGCAGCTGAAGAAATGGTTGAATGAGTGGGTGGATCTTTATAGGTTTCTGTGACTTTGAAGTTTGAACTGTTCTGGGGGGTTGTGCAATGAGAAGGGGCTTGTGTCGTTTGCTAAATGGTGGTGGGTTAATCCTATTGTGTCCTGTTCTCAGAATTTGGGATGGAGGAGAATGTCAGTTTTAATCCCATCCTTGGAGGTGAAGAAGTCCTTTTGTTTTAGTGAACAGGCTATCCCCGTCTTTCTTAATGGGCACAAAATATCTGCTGGGGCTATTAAGAAAGACTTGAGTCTGCTTTCTGCCTTTAAAGAGCATGCTTCTCAATTTCTCCTTTGGGATTACAGATTAAAGATTAACAGAGTTGGAAGGGGCCTTGTAGGTCATCTAGTCCAACCCCTCCTCCTCTGCCCATGCAGACCCTACCATTTCAGGCAAATGGTTCTCATCTCTGCTTGGTTAAATGCCATCATGCTGGCTGGGGAATTAGGAACAGCATGGTGGCCTAGAGGTGGCGCTCTCGCCTCACAATCAGGAGGCTGTGAGTTCAATCCTTGGTAGAGACAGATATTTCTCTCTCCGGGTACAATGAGAATCTATCGGCTGAACAAAACTCCGCATTGGCGACAGAAAGGGCATCCGGCCATTAAACCAGGGGCGAAACGGTACCGGTTTGTGTAGCGTACTTTTGGTGCATGGGTGGGCAGCAAAACAGTGGCAATCCTCAGAAGATTTCACCACTGCATTAAATGCTCTGCTAGCTCCATTCAGTTGCCTAGATTAAACCCTGCAAGGGATTATGGGATTGTTAAACGAAGATGATGATGATGATGCTGGCTGGGGAATTCAACTTTTAAAGCTGCCAAGACTGGGCATCCCTGCGCTAAAGACGCCATATATTTTCAAGACTTAATTCAACGCATCCTCAGATCCGACTAAAACTAGATCAGGGGTCCCCAACCTTTCGGACCTCAGGGACCACTAAATTCATAATTTTAAATCCCACGGACCACTCATATGATCTGCCTAATGACCAGCTGGGTAGGCGTGGCTAGGTGGTCATGTGACTGGGTGGGTGTGGCCAACTTGATATCACTCGCATCGGGGGGGGGGGTTGCTGGCCTCTACTCACCCCTCCCCTTCCCAGCCACTCCTCGCCTGCCCGCCCGGGCTCCTTAGGGCCCCAACAGGAAGCAGTTGTTGGAGCTAAGCAGCCACCACGAGAAAGAGTTAGCAAAACAGCTCAGTTCAAATTGGATCTGACCAAGAAGGAGGCTGAGCAGAAGCACCTCACTGAGGACTAGGAGCATAGGCTTCCCAAGCAGAGGGAAGACCTGCGGGAGTGCAAGGCCAGGTACCGACGCCTGGAGACTCAACGGGCTGAGATGGTCAGCCAGTTCCAGGCCATGATGCAATCCCATTGGAACGAGGCCCTCCGGCTCTTCGCCACCAGCGTCACTTCCCTCCAGCCTTCACCCAAAGCCCCACATCAGGAGGCTGAAGCAGACCCCAATTCAGAATTTCTGCCCCCCTCCGACCCGCCCAAAAAGACCCCAAAGGGGGAGACTCTCTGCAGCAACACAAACACTCATTGCACCTATCCATCCCAGGGGCCGTAGTTTGAGGACCCCTGACTTAGTGCAATATAACAAATGCAAATAATTTTTCTGCGGACCACCAACATTTTCTCATGGACCACCAGTTGGTGACCGCTGATGTGTGTGGGGGGGGAATTGAGCATGAAAACCTCCTTGGTTGCGTGAAACTCGGCTGGGTTTTTCCTGCTGCAATCTTTACACCTGTTTGAAACCAGATTTAAGAGGGTGAAGATAGAACAGGCCAGTTGGCTCTCCTTACGTTTCTCAAACGGCCTTTCCTCTCAAAAGCGTTGAGTTAGGGCCCAGATGCAGCCGGCCGTGAGTAATTCATTCCTTTCTGTAGGAAAAAAAAAAAAACCCAAACATTTGATTTGCGTCACCAGTTCCAAATCCGGCCTTTTTTTTTCTTTTTCTCTGGAATGTCAGCCGATGGGAAAGGAAGCTCACAACTCCCTGGATTTCTGATTTTATCCTCTGGGTTGGCCTGATGATCCTTTCGCTGCAGAGGCCGTTACTTCCAAAGGCTGTACGAGGGAAATGCTGCAGGAATACTAGTTCCCAGGGGACATAGAATCATAGAATAACAGAGCTGGGAGGGACCCTGGAGGTCATCTTGTCCAACTCCTTGCTCAAACACTGGCCTGGTTTAGCTCTGCAGACTAAAGCACCGTAATTAACATCCAGCTGTCTGCAATTACACCAGTTTGAATCTCCCCAGGCTCAAGGTTGACTCAGCCTTCCATCCTTTCTAAGGTAGGTCAAATGAGGACCCAGATTGTGGGGGCAATAAGCTGACTTTGTATAAATATACAAAAAGTATGAAGGCTATTGCTTAGTGCATTGTTAGCCGCCCTGAGTCTCCGGAGAAGGGCGGCATATAAATCAAATTAAAAAAAAAAAGAAAAAGCACGAGACCCTATACCGTTTCAGAGGGGTGGCTGTCCAGCAGTCTTCTTAAAAACCTCCAGTGATGGAGCACCCACAACTTCTGGTGGCGAGTAGTTCCACTGGTTAATTGTCCTCACTGTGAGGAAGCTTCTTATTTCTAGGTTGCTTCTCTGCTTGGTTACGCAGTACTCAGGTTAACAGAGTGGAAAGGGACCTTTGGAGGTCATCTAGTCCAACCCCCCGCCCAATCAGGAGACCTTACACCATTTCTGACCGAGGGCAGTCCAGTCTCTTCTTGAAAGCCTCCAGGGATGAAGCTCCCACAACTTCCGAAGGCAACTTCTGTTCCATGGCTTGCTTGTTCTATCAGAAAATTTCTCCCTTATTTCCAGGTTGAATCTCTCCTTGATCAGTTTCCATCCATTGTTCCTTGTCTGGCCTTCGGGTGTTTTGGAAAATAGCTTGACCCCCTTCCTCCTCTCTGGGGCAGCCCCTCAACTATTGGAACTATTAAATATTGGAATAATATTTCTCAGGGCATGTTCTGTTTCTCTTGCTTGCTTCTTCTGTGTTCCTGGATTGTTTTATTTTTATTAATCTGCAATCTCTTTCAAGATGCCTTCCGGCTAAGACCATAACTGCTGTGAAAACTGGAGAGGGCAGTGGGGTTACACACCCAGTTTTTCCTACCTGTTGCTGCCAAATGTTTCAAAACAAAGGAGACCAAAGAGAAAATAGAGTTTTCCCACACCCCGGCTATCAACCCTTTAGCTTCCCTGTGTAGTCCGACATGCCTTCTTTTAAAATATTACTTACTTTAGGAGAATTCCCTCCAACGATTCCCTTCTCTGTGGGGGCACCTACTATCTGGAATGAGTTCCCCCCCGGAAATACAGAGGATCCCGGATCTGCGCACCTTCCATCGCGCTCTCAAGACCTTTTTCTTCCATCAGGCTGGTCCGGCCTAACCTTTTCCCTTTTTCTCCTTTTAAAAAGTAAATTTTAATTTGTTCTTAAATTTAGGGTGTTTTAAATCTGTCTTGGGCCAAACTGTTTTAATTCGATTTTATTTCTGCTTTTAAATTTTTGTACTTTATGTGTTTTATCTTGTGCCTGTTCACCGCCCTGAGTCCTTCGGGAATAGAGCGGTATATAAATCGAATAAAACAAACAAACAACCAAAAGAGACATTGCTAAATGTGTGCAGAGATTGTCCGTCATCCAGGTCATACTTCTTTCAAAGGTGTTTTTTTTCAGGAGACAACTGGACCTTTCTATTTTTTTTCATTTGAAGATGTTTTGCTTCTCATCCAAGAAGCTTCCTCAGCTCTGACCGAATGGTGGGGAAGGGAAGGGTTTATACCAGAGGTGGGATTTCAGCAGGTTCTGACCGGTCCTGGAGAACCGATAGTGGAAATTTTGAGTAGTTCGGAAAACCGGTAGTAAAAATTCTCACTGGCCGTGCCCCATCGATTCTCTGCCTCCCAAGTCCCAGCCGATCAGGAGGAAATAGGGATTTTACAGTATCCTTCCCCTGAAGTGGGGAGGGAATGGAGATTTTACAGTATCCTTCCTCTGGAGTGGGGAGGGAATGGAGATTTTACAGTATCCTTCCCCTGAAGTGAGGATGGAATGGAGATTTTACAGTATCCTTCCCCTGGAGTGGGGAGGGAATGGGGATATTACAGTATCCTTCCCCTGGAGTGGGGAGGGAATGGAGATTTTACAGTATCCTTCCCCTGAAGTGAGGATGGAATGGAGATTTTACAGTATCCTTCCCCTGGAGTGGGGAGGGAATGGGGATATTACAGTATCCTTCCCCTGGAGTGGGGAGGGAATGGAGATTTTACAGTATCCTTCCCCTGGAGTGGGGAGGGAATGGGGATATTACAGTATCCTTCCCCTGGAGTGGGGAGGGAATGGAGATTTTACAATATCCTTCCCCTGGAGTGGGGAGGGAATGGGGATTTTACAGTATCCTTCCCCTGGAGTGGGGAGGGAATGGAGATTTTACAGTATCCTTCCCCTGGAGTGGGGAGGGAATGGAGATTTTACAGTATCCTTCCCCTGCAACGCCCACCAAGCCACACCCACAGAACCGGTAGTAAAAACTTTTGAAACCCACCACTGGTTTATGCACCTTGGAGACAGCTGGTCATTTGAATCCTTTTAGAGGGTCTTTGAGGCCCCTCGGAGGTTTCTCTGTGTCCTCAGCGTCATTTGAGTGGTGCTCCTGATTTCTGCAATTTTTCCTCTGGAAATCTATTCCCTATGGATTGGATTTCTAGAGGATTCATTCCAGGGGTGAAATGTAAAATGTGTTACTGCCGGTTCTGTGGGCGTGGCTTGGTGGGGGGGCGGGGTAACATGACTGGGTGGGTGTGGCCGACTTTTTTTTTTTTTAACTTTTCAAAGCATTTTTTTCTACAACCTCTTGAAGAGGTGGTAAAAAAAAATGCTTTGAAAAGCCTCTCTGCCGATCAGGCAAGTCAGCTGGGATCGTCAGAGGCTCTGAAGAGATTGTAGAAAAAATGCTTTGAAAAGCCTCTGACGATCCCAGCTGAGCCGCGCGATCATCAGAGGCGTTTTTTTTAGCCGAAGAGGTGAAAAAAAATCCTTCCTTTCCCCACCATCCAGTCAGAGCCGAAGAAGCTCCTGGGATGAGAAGGGAAACGCCTTCAAAGAAAAAAAACAAGAAAAAGCAAGTAAAAGAGCCTTGGTGGAGCAGCGGACTAAAGCACTGTTAAATAGCACTTAGATGCCATCTGCCTGCAATGACTGCGAGTTCAAATCTCACCAGGCTCAAGGTTGACTCAGCCTTCCATCCTTCCGAGGTGGGTAAAATGAGGACCCGGATTGTGGGGGCCATAAACTGACTTTGTATAAAAAAAAACACCGCTGGGGGGGGGGCAAAAGCCCTACTAAGCAGGTACATACAAAAGTATGAAGGCTCTTGCTTAACGCATTGTAAGCCGCCATGAGTCTCCGGAGAAGGGCGGCATATGAATCAAATCAATAAATAAATAAACAATAAAATCCAGTTTGCCTCTTGGAAAAAAAAAAACACCTTTAGGACAGACATTGCTAAGCATCAGCTCTGCTCTTCATAGGGATAAAAGTGATGACTGGAGAATTCTGGGAGTTGAAGTCCACAGATCCTGAAGCCGCCAAAGTTGGACATCCCTGCTGACTGAGGAATTCTGGGAGTTGAAGTCCATTCATCTTAAAGTCGCCAATGTTAGGAAAACACTGTTCTAAAACTTCCCATGGGTCGTTCACTCACCCTCTCGGTATGCCAAGGTCTTCCCCATAAATACCTTTGCTGCTTCTCTGTTTTGATGAAAAAGATTTCCTCTGACCTGAGGAAAAACAAAACAAAAGAGCCTGATGACAAAGTAGCCTTTGAACCTGATGTGCTCACCTGTAAAGGTAAAAGCGGATTAAGGAATTAAAATCAAAAGCAATCCCAAATCCTGTACTGCAGCTCCCTCTAGTGGCTATCAAGGAGACAAGCGGTCACAAAATTAAAATACATTTACAGGAGCTTCCTTGTAGTCCCGGACTTAAAAAGCAACCACAATTGTTGCTAAGTGAGTTATCTTTGATTGGTGCCGTGGTAACTTCATGAATGGTTGCAAGTCACTTACCCCAGTTCATTTAGTGACGGTTTCGAGAGCACTGGAAAAAAGTGAGCGATGACCATTTTTTTCAAACTTGCAACCTTCGTAGCACCCCTCTGATCCAAACTCAAGACGCTGGGCCCCCGATTCATACTTATGACCGTTAACTGTGTCCCAAGGTCCACGCAATCCCCTTTGGCAACCTTCTGAGAAAGCAAAACCAATAGGAAAAAAGGATTCATTTAACAACCATGTTCCAGACCTGTCCACTGTGAATGATTCACTTAATGGTGAATCATTCGCAAGAATGATTCACCATTATTCTTGCGAATGATTCTTGCAAGAATAGGTCAATTCTTGCGACCTATTCTTGCAAGAAAGGTCGTAAAATGGGGGGGGGAGGGAACTCCCTTAACAAATGTCTCACGGAGAAACAGAAATTTGGGGCTCCATTTGAAGACTACCTGTACAATCAATAAAATAAATCCTATACCCGAAAGGGAACGTGGTGGCTAAGATGCTGAGCTTGTCGATCGAAAGGCCAGCAGTTCAGCGGTTCGAATCCCAAGTGCCGCATAACGGGGTGAGCTCCCATGACTTGTCCCAGCTTCTGCCAACCTAGCAGTTTGAAAGCAGGTAAAAAATGCAAGTAGAAAAATAGGGACCACCTTTGGTGGGAAGGGAACAGCATTCCGTGCGCCTCTGGCATTGAGTCATGCCGGCCACATGACCACGGAAATGTCTTCGACAGCGCTGGCTCTTCAGCTTTGAAACGGAGATGAGCACCACCCCCTAGAGTCAGGAACGACTACCACATATGTGCGAGGGGAGCCTTTACCTTTATAGCCAAAATCTTGGCCTCTTCCATAACAGGATGTTGAACAGCTCTGTCGGATTGACCCCTTGGCCCTCATTCTCTTAAAGTTTCTAGTCCTCTTTGAGGGACAAAGTTCAGCCTATTGAAAAATTTCTCACTGCCCGCCAGGTCAAAACCAGTAACCCCAGCGGGATGCTCGTTACTCATTGTCCCAACCGGGCCCATAAATGGGTAACGATCCTTCCCAGGTTTCTTCCCAAGGGTTTACCCAGTGTTTACCCAGAAAGTCCTTGAATGGGCAATACCTTGAACTCAGCACACCCTGACTCACTTCTCCATGCACCGCCATAAAGTCATATAACTTGGGACGCCTATAAAAACCGGGCAATCACAGCCGCCTCTTTTTCAGACCAAGGACGGTCATTTACGTGAGTGTCTGCTTTGATAGCCTGGGGGGAGAGGGCGGGGAGAGGGTGCTGGAGGGGAGAGCAGACCCCAAAGTGGGTACCTGTGCCACGAAGGATGACAGGATGTGGAGTTTATCTGCAAATCCCTTTCTTAAGTTTGCAGATAATGAAAATTATCTGCCATGATCATTCATCTGCGATGAATTATCCGGAATGAATATTGGATGGGTTGAAGGTATTTTTTCCTGGGACGTGCAGATTTTGGGGAGAGACCCTTCAAGTCCATGGAAGATTTAAGAGGCTCTCCCCACCTCTTGTCTCTTTTTCCAGCGTGGGTTCTGAGTGAAAATGGAAGGCGTCTTTTACCTAAAGTTGCTCTTCGTTGTAGCCATTGCTCCAGGTGTCTTCGTCACAGGTAAGCAGAGCTCTGAATCCAACAGGCCAGGTGTTAGTTGGGATTCTTTGTCTGCAAATAGGGATTATGCCAAAGGTGCTTTTTTTCCAAGAGGCAACCGAATTTTTGTGGTTTTTTCTTTGAAGAAGTTTCTCTTCTCATCCCAGAAGCTTCTTCGGCTCTGACCGGATGGTGGAGAAGGGAAGGATTGATACGCCTTGCAGACAGACGGTCATTTGCATCCTTTGAGAGCAGTGTTTCTCAACCTTGGAAGCTTGAAGATGGGTGGACTTCAACTCCCAGAAACCCCCAGCCAGCAGCGCTGGCTGGGGGATTCTGGGAGTTGAAGTCCACCCATCTTCAAGCTTCCAAGGTTGAGAAGCATTGCTCTAAAAGGTCATTGAAGCCCCTTGGAGGTTCTGTCTGTGTCCTCAGACTCACCTGAGTGGTGCAAATGGTTCCTGTATGCAATTTTTTCCCTCTGGAAATCCATTCTTATTCGCCCACCATTCCAAGGGGGTTCATCCCAAATTGTATGGTTAAAAGTCTGTCGAGATTCTCCGTCCTCCATGGTTATCCCAAAGAGGAGCTGGTAGCTCAGCAGTATTCACTTAATAACGGTGGCAGGGAAGATCGTAAAACGAGGCAAAACTGACTTAACAAACGTCTCGCTTAGCAACAGAAATTTTGGCCTCCGTTGTGGTCATAAGGCGAGGACCACCTGCATGGAGATCTGGGAGAGGCAGGTGGGGATGTCTGATGGCGTTAAACGTAACATCACTGGAATTATTTTTTTAAAAAGTATAAAAACCGTTTATGCCGCCCTAAAATCTTGCCTAAAGGTGACTCTAAATGGTTTACACTCAATAAAAACGAGGCAAAACCTTAAAAGAATAAGTACAAATAGTCCTCAATTTACGAGCAAAAACTGAGCCCAAAATTTATGCTGCTAAGTGAGAAATTTGTTAGGCGAGTTTTGCCCCATCTTACGACCGTTCTTGCCAGGAGTTGCTAAGCGAATCAGTGCAGTTGTTAATGCAAAAATAATCGAGGAAAGAAGTCACCTGGAACGAAGGAGAAACTTCCCAACGGTGAGGACAATTAACCCGTGGAACAGCTTGCCACCAGAAATTGTGAGGCTTTTAAAAAGAGTCTGAAATGATTCTACAGCAGTGAGGGCTAACCTTTTTTGCCATCGCATGCCAAAAGCGTGGGGAGTGGGGGGGGGGGAGGTTGCGCATATGCGTGCCCACACGCAATGCCCCTCACACATGTGCACACAGCCCCCCCCCCCGCTTCCCCCGCTTTTGGCATGTGATGGCCCAGTGGGCCCAGTAGGCCTGTTTCCGCCCTCCCCAGGCTCCAGAGGCTTTCTTGGAGCTCACCTCCAGTGCGCACACGCATGCCAGCCAGCTGATTTTCAGGTCTTCCGGCCCCACCAGAAGTTGGGAAACAAGGTGTTTCCAGCCTCCAGAACTCCTCCGGGGTGGTGAGGAAGGCCATTTTCGCCCTCCCTCACCACCCCGAAGGCCATCTGGAGGCCAGAAACGGCTCCTTTCCCAACTTCCGGTGGGGCCGGAAGGCCCGAAAATCAGCTGGCTGGCATGCGTGTGCGCGCTGGAGCTGACCTAGGGCAAGGCTTGTGTGCCCAGTGGCACGCGTGCCATAGGTTCGCCGTCACAGGTATACAGCGTCTCCTGCCTAACCACGGGGTTGGACTAGATGACCTCCAAGTTCCCTTCCAGCTCTGTTATTCTGAGCAAGTCCTTCCTCCGTCAGGCCTAGAGCTGTCCATCAACGCCAACACCGCGGGCTACGAGCTGGAGACCGAAGCGGGCCTGACCCAGTCCCTCTGGTGCACCGTGAATCATCCTGGCCAGGAAGAGGAATTGCGGTGGCTGCGAGGAGACCAAGAGGTGATTCTGCAGGAGGGGAACAAAGCAAACGCCAGCAACATTTGCATCTCCCCCGTCACTGACGAGGACAACGGCGTCTCCTTCACCTGCCAGTTGGCCCGGGACAAATCCGTCCAGATCTCTGTGCTGCTGAATGTCACCTGTGAGTGGGGGTTTTAAAAATAATTTTTTTCCCCATTGGCAGCTGTACTAGGAAGAACAGACGCCCTGAGGCAAACCACCTCCGGCTACGGACCCACGAAGTCTGTACAAACCTTAGTTTCCTAAATTAAATCAGTCCTTTTCAATCAAAGGCTGTTAATTAACTTTCTTAACAGCCTTCAAGAATCCAAAGAATCAATAACCGTAATCTCACTATGGTTGGCAGAAATCCCAGAAGCCATTTGCAGGAAACTGATAAGAGAACTAAGATCAAGACGCGAAGGAGAGTGAACGTAATTGTTCCCTGCGAATTGCTTCAGTTGGGGTTCCTCCTTAAATAGGTTAAGGGAGTGGCCAATTAGCCCCAAGCCTTACTCTTGAGGAGACTTCCTCCTGAGGAGCCACCCCTGCCTTTTAACAGCTCTGTGTGCCCGGGCATCGAGAAGAGGCTCCTCCTCTTCGTCCTCTTCACTTAAGGGAGCTTCCGGAGGTTGTGAACGCCCTGGCTGAATCCCCGTCTCTGGCACCACCTCTTCTCCAGCCTCCTCACTGTCCGACTCGAGGGCCAGCTGCACCATACCAGCCTCCTCGCTGTCGGAATCAGCTATTAGCTGCACAGGCCACTGACGGGCCACAACACCACCAGAAGGAAAAAAGCAGAAAGGGAATAAAAGAAAGACGGAGGAAGGGAGGAAAAGGGAACAGGGAGGAAGGGAGGGAGGAAGGAGGAAGGAAGGAAGGAAGAAAGGAAGGAAATGGGAAATACTAACAAACTAGTAGAATAAAACAGTGGAAAATGAATTTTTAAAAAGGAGGAAAGAGGGAGGAAAAGGAGCAAGGAAATGGGGAAATGCTAATGCAACCTAGTAGAAAAAGTAGAAAAAAGGATTTTAAAAAAGGAGGGAGGAAGGAAAAGTCAGGAAGGAAGGAAGGAAGGAAGGAAGGAAGGAAGGAAGGAAGGAAGGAAGGAAGGAAATGGGAAAATGCTAACAAACTAGTAGAATAAAACAGCAGAAAATGAATTTTTAAAAAGGAAGAAGGAGGGAGAAAAAGGAGGAAGGAAGAAGGAAGGAAATGGGAAAATGCTAATGCAAACTAGTAGAAAAAGCAGAAAAAAGGATTTTTAAAAAGGAGGGAGGGAGGAAAAAGGAAGGATAGACTGCTGGATAGCTCAGCATACTAATGCATTGTAATTTAACTCCAGCTGTCTGCAATTAGTAAGTTCGAATCTCCCCAGGCTCAAGGTTGACTTAGCCTTCCATCCTTTCTAAGGTGGGTCAATTGAGGACCCAGTTTGTTGGGGCAATAAGCTGACTTTGTAAAATATACAAAAGTATGAAGGCTATTGCTTAACGCATTGTAAGCTGCCCTGAGTCTCCGGAGAAGGGCGGCATATAAGTCAAATTTAAAAAAAAAAAAAGGAAGGAAGGAAGGAAAATGCTAATGCAAACTAGTAGAAAAAGCAGAAAAGGGATTTTAAAAGCGCAAGGGAGGAAGGAAATGGAAGGAAGGAAGGAAGGAAGATGGAAACAGGAGATTGAAAAAAGAAAAAGATGGAAGAAAGGAAAGAATGGAAGAAGGAGGGAAAGGAAATGAGACTGAAAAAGAAGAAAGGAAAGAAACAAATAGAGAGAGGGAGAGAGGAAGAAACAAAGAGAAAAAGCTTCTGATTTCCTTTGCACCAAACAGAATTTACAATTACAAAATGGTCACTTTGTGATTACTGTCACCTGTAGTGGGGAGGGGGGGTGTCCGAGGAGAGGTCTGGAGGCTGGGTTCTCTCCCCAACCAGATTGCCAGCCAGCTGTTCCTTCTCCCCCCCCCACAAATATTATTGATATTTAAATCTGATTAGAAACGTGTTTTTCAACCTTGGGCACTTTAAGCGGGGTGGACTTCAGCTCCCAGAATTCCCCAGGCAGCGTTGCTGGCTGGGGAATTCTGGGAGCTGAACTCCACCCCGCTTAAAGTGCCCAAGGTTGAAAAACACCAAGTTGGTCCTTGTAATTATTTAGATAATATTTTCCCATTCGGATCCACTGGCAGGAAACAGGATAACGTGGATTACCTATTTACTATTTCTATCTATTATCTATTTGCTCTTCGTGTCAATGCTGAGGCTTTGCTGGAATAGGCACCCGGCCGGGAGGGGTTGGGTGGCACCAAGATAATTTGAGTTTTCTTTTGCTGACCCGTTTGCTGGCGTCCCGCAGACGTCCCCATCCTAACTGGGGAAGACCCACCGGACATCCCCGCCGAATGGGATGCGACCCTCGATTGCCATGTCAAAGCCAACCCTCCCGCTCAACTTCGCTGGCTGAAGAACAACGAAACGCTGAGCCTGGAGGACTCCCGCTACTGGATCTTCCAAAGCAGCGAGCTGTTTCAGCTGATCATTAAGCACCTCCAGCCTTCGGATGGAGGGATATACACCTGCGAGGCTCGCTCTCGGCGTGGGATGAGCCGTAAGGATTTCCAGCTGGTTGTCAAAGGTATTTCGGTCTATTGGTTGATAACCTACCTGTAGGTGTTTGATATGTCTTCTTCCTCCTGTTTCCCCACAACAACAACCCTGTGGGGTGGGGTGGGTTGAGAGAGAGAGGGACTGGCCCAAAGTCACCCAGACAGCTTTCGTGCCTAAGGCGGGACTAGAACTCACCGTCTCCTGGTGATTGGCCCAAAATCACCCAGTCAGCTTTCATGCCTAAGGCGGGACTAGAACTCACCGCCTCCTGGTGATTGGCCCAAAGTCACCCAGCCGGCTTTCATGATTAAGGCGGTACTAGAACTCACTTTCTCCTGGTGATTGGCCCAAAGTCACCCAGTCAGCTTTCATGCCTAAGGCAGGACTAGAACTCCCAATCTCCTGGCGATTGGCCCAAAGTCACCCAGCTCTCATGCTTAAGGCGGGACTAGAACTCACTTTCTCCTGGTGATTGGCCCAAAGTCACCCAGTCAGCCTTCATGCCTAAAGCAGGACTAGAACTCCCAATCTCCTGGTGATTGGCCCAAAGTCACCCAGCTCTCATGCTTAAGGAGGGACTAGAACTCACTTTCTCCTGGTGATTGGCCCAAAGTCACGCGGTCAGCTTTCATGCCTAAGGCAGGACTAGAACTCCCAATCTCCTGGCGATTGGCCCAAAGTCACCCAGCTCTCATGCTTAAGGCGGGACTAGAACTCACTTTCTCCTGGTGATTGGCCCAAAGTCACCCAGTCAGCCTTCATGCCTAAAGCAGGACTAGAACTCCCAATCTCCTGGTGATTGGCCCAAAGTCACCCAGCTCTCATGCTTAAGGAGGGACTAGAACTCACTTTCTCCTGGTGATTGGCCCAAAGTCACCCAGTCAGCTTTCATGCCTAAGGCAGGACTAGAACTCCCAATCTCCTGGTGATTGGCTCAAAGTCACCCAGCTCTCATGCTTGAGGAACTAGAACTCACTTTCTCCTGGTGATTGGCCCAAAGTCACCCAGTCAGCCTTCATGCCTAAGGCAGGACTAGAACTCCCAATCTCCTGGTGATTGGCCCAAAGTCACCCAGCTCTCATGCTTCAGGAGGGACTAGAACTCACTTTCTCCTGGTGATTGGCCCAAAGTCACCCACTCAGCTTTCATGCCTAAGGCAGGACTAGAATTCCCAATCTCCTGGTGATTGGCTCAAAGTCACCCAGCTCTCATGCTTAAGGAGGGACTAGAACTCACTTTCTCCTGGTGATTGGCCCAAAGTCACCCACTCAGCTTTCATGCCTAAGGCAGGACTAGAACTCTCTGTCTCCTGGTGATTGGCTCAAAGTCACACAACTAGGAGCCTTGGTGGTGTAGCAGACTAAAGTGGTGTTAAGTAGCACTTAGCTGCCAGCTGCCTGCAATTACTGCGAGTTCGAATCTCACCAGGCTCAAGGTGGACTCAGCCTTCCATCCTTCCGAGGTGGGTAAAATAAGGACCCGGATTGTGGGGGCAATAAGCTGACTTTGTATAAAAAAGAACACCGCTTGGGGGGGTATAGAAAGCCCTACTAAGCAGGTATATATACAAAAGTATGAAGGCTTTTGCTTAACGCATTGTAAGCCGCCCTGAGTCTCTGGAGAAGGCCAGCATATAAATCGAACCAATAAATAAAATAAAATAAATAAACAAACTAGCTTTTGTGGCTAAAGTGGGAGTAGAACTCCCTTTTTCCTGCTGATTGACCCAAAGTCACCTAGACTGTCTTTCCTGCCTAAAGCGGGACTAGAACTCACAGACTCCCAGTTTCTTGCCTCGTGCCTTAACCACCAGATCAAACTGAGCCTCCTATCTAGAAAATATGACTACCAAACACTTTTCATAGAAAAGTGCAAAGCCAAAATAATTGGTTTTCTCCTTTGAGCTGAATATTCAAGTCCCCTTCTGCCTTGTACGTCTTTAAAGGGACGTAAATCATGAAGGCCAGCCAAAGGAAAGGACAGCCGATGACTGGGGTTTGTCCTAAGACAGCTACTATGAGAAGCAGAAATAGATAGCTAACTAATCACATTGAATTAGCTTTCCTTTATGGTTTGGCTGGCATCATGCAAAGCTGAAGTTTTAATTCATGAACATGTTTGTGGACTCAGGACTTTAAATTTAACCCTCTGAATTTAATGTATCCAACAGTCTGTGAAATTCACATTCCCGTGCTAGCTTTGCCTTAGTTCTGAGGTATTTTTTTTAAAAAAAACAAGGCTACGTCTCCCTACATAAATCTGTACGCAAGTCTTTACTTCAATCAATCAGAAAAGAGCTGCAAGGGACCTTGGAGGTCCTCTAGTCCAACCCCCTATTGAAGCAGGGGATCCTATATCAGGGATGGCTAAGCTTTTTGCCGTCGTGTGCCAAAAACGGGTAGAGTGTGGGGGGGGGTCACGAGCCTGCGTGCCCATACCCATAATTCAATGCGCCCTACCCCCTCGCTCCCCCTTTTGGCACATGGTGGGCCCCGTAGGCCCATTTTTCGCCCTCCCCAGGCTCCAGAGGCTTTCTTGGGGAGGGCAAAAACAGCCTTCCTCAACCTCCTGGAGGCCCTCCAGAGGCCGGAAATGGCTCATTTCCAAACTTCCAGTGGGACCAGAAGGCCCGTTTTTTTTTTCACCCTCCCCAGGCTCCAGAGGCTTTCTAGGAGCCTGGGGAGGGCAAAAACAGCCTTCCGCACCCGCAGGAGGCTCTCCGGAGGCCGGAAACAGCCTGTTTCCAGATTTTCAGAAGGCCCAAAAATCAGCTGGCCAGGACCCACATGCGCTCCTGGAGCTGAGGTAGGGCAATGCTCGCGTGGCCACAGATATGGCTCTGCGTGCCAGCTGTGGCACCCGTGCCATAGGTTCGCCCTCAAGGTCCTATATCATTTCAGACGAGTGACCATCTAGTCTCTTCTTGAAAACTTCCAGTGATGGAGCAATCACAACGTCTGGTGGCCAGCTGTTCCACTGGCTAATTGTCCTCACTGTTAGGAACTTTCTTCTCAATTCAGGTTGCTTCTCTCTTTGATTCGTTTCCATCCATTGTTTCTTCTCCTGCCTTCGGGTGCTCTGGAGAATAATGTGACCCCCTTCTTCTTCCTGAAGATGGTTGGAAAGAGACAATGTGGCCCCTGTCAACCGAGTCCTTCTGGGGTATTCTCTGCTATTTTAAATTGTGCACAGCGTGAAATGGGAAACTCATGTTCTCGTCATTTCTCGCCTGGACTGCTGCAATGCTCTCTACATGGGGCTCCCCTTGAGGAGCACCCGGAGGCTCCAGCTGGTCCAGAATGCAGCCGCGCGGGTGGTTATGGGAACGACGTGGCGCTCCCATGTGACCCCCCTCCTGCGCGAGCTGCACTGGCTCCCGGCGGTCTTCCGGGTGCGCTTTAAGGTTTTGGTGACCACCTTTAGAGCGCTCCATGGCATAGGACCTGGTTATTTACGAGACCGTCTTCTGCCACCGGTAGCCTCCCACCGGCCGGTACGCTCTCATAGAGAGGGGCTCCTCAGGGTGCCGTCGGCCAAACAGTGTCGACTGGCGGCCCCCAGGGGGAGAGCCTTCTCTGTGGGGGCACCTGCCATCTGGAACGAGCTCCCCCCGGAGATACGGAGGATCCCGTATTTACGCTCTTTCCGCCTCACCCTCAAAACATTTTTATTCCAGCTGGCTGGTCTGGCCTGACTCTCCCTTTTAAATTGGCTTTTAAGTTTTATATAAATTGGGTGTTTTAAATTTGACTTAAGCCTAAATTATTTAATGAATTTTTAATAGTCTTTTAACTTTTGTATGATGTATTTTATCTAAGGCTGTTCACCGCCCTGAGTCCTTCGGGAGTAGGGCGGTATATAAATTTAATTAATAATAATAATAATAATAATAATAATAATAATAATAATAATAATCCGACAATACCTTAACAGTTCCTAGGTCCTTGGTTAGGATTTGAGCTGCTGAGCTATTAACCAGCCTCAAAGGCTGTGAATCTCATTACAGATTAACCAATAATAATAATAATAATAATAAATACACTGCTCAAAAAAATAAAGGGAACACAAGCAGAAGACACCCGAGATCCGAATGAATGAAATAGCCTTATTCAATACTTTGTTCGTTACATATAGTAGTTCTGTGTTCCCTTTAAGTGTTTGAGCAGTGTATAAACTACTATATGTAAAGAGCAAAGTATTGAATAAGGCTATTTCATTCATTGAGATCTCGGATGTCTTCTGCTTGTGTTCCCTTTATTTTTTTGAGCAGTGTATTTTGCCACATAATGTCTTGGACATTTGCCCCAACCATTCCAGGTGTGTTGCATTTCAGCCCAGTTGACATCTGGAAAACCTCAATTGGTCTCATTTGGGCCAGAACAAAACTCTGGTGGTGCATCCCAGCCATCCAGTGTCCTGTCCGGGACCTTCCTTGCTCCTCCTCTTCTCATACACGGCCGATTCCAGTTGGCTTAATAAATCAGAACAGAGCTGAAAGGCACCTTGTGAAGATCTTCTACTCCAACCCCCTACTCAAAGCAGGAGACCCCTATACCATGTCAGGCAGATGGCTGTCCAGTCTCGCTTAAAGACCCGCACGACTTACGACCATAATTCCAGGCTCAATGATGGCCGTAAATCGAAGATACCTGTATTCTTGTACTGTACTAATCAATTTCGTTGTATACATGATGTGCAACGACAATGAAGGCTATCCTATACTGTTGTGACCCATGGAAGGCAGCTCTTGGTGTCTGTTGAATGTCTTCCAGAGAGAAAACTCCCTTTCCCCACCGAAGCTGTCATCGCTGCCGGGGTGGTCCTGTCCCTCATCGTTCTCTTCGGTCTTGCAGTTCGATGGAAGAAGATCGTACAGGTAGGAAGGCTTGAGGTCGGCTCTGAGTCATTCAGAAACATCGGCCAGATGCGAAGAATCAGAGTCACATGAATCCTTAACCCACTTTGGTTCCGGTTAAACTGATTTATTGCTCAAGGATCTAGTCCAGGGGTCAAAACACAAGAATTTAGTCCAGGGGTCTCCAACCTTGGCAACTTTAAGACTTGTGGACTCCAACCTTGGCAACTTTAAGACTTGTGGACTTCAACTCCCAGAATTCCTCAGCCAGCTGGCTGAGGAATTCTGGGAGTTGAAGTCCACAAGTCTTAAAGTTGCCAAGGTTGGAGACCCCTGTTCTAATCAACTAATGGTCAGCACTATTTTGGCGCTAGATAAGAGTCAATGGAATTCCAGAGGGGCTGGATTTAGACCGCTGGTGGGAACGTAAGGATTCCAGGTTGGTTCCTCTCTTAACTCCACCCCCCCCCCCACCCAGGCTCTGCCCCTCCTTTTCGTACAATATTAGACAATGGATATGGATATTGATCACAGTGCCCAGCCCTGTTTGTTTTGTGAGCTGGGCAGCCATCCGAATTTTTTTGGGGTGGGGGTGGGGAATCAATAAACCCAGCCATGAGAACTTGAGAGAAAGAAAGAAAAAATGAAACATGTAGAACTTGGAAAAGTGGGCGTGTGGGTTTATATGGATATGTAGATGGATGGATGGATGGACGAACAGACGGAGAGAGAGAGATGGATGGGTGGATGGGTGGATGGATGGATGGATGGATGGATGGATGGATGGATGGATGGACGGACAGTCAGGTAGGCAGATAGGCAGAGAGACAGATGGTTAGATAATGATGGATAGATAGATAGATAGATAGATAGGCAGACAGATAGACAGATAGATAAATAGATAGATAAATATAGACAGACAGATAGATAAGGATAGATGGATAGATAAATAGAGAGATATAGACAGTCAAACAGATAGATAAGGATAGATGGGTAGATGGATGGATGGATGGATGGATGGATGGATAGATAGATAGATAGATAGATAGATAGATAGATAGATAGATATAGGCAAACAGATAAGGATAGATGGATAGATAAATAGATAGAGAGATACAGACAGACAAACAGATAAGGATAGATGGATAGATAGATAGATAGATAGATAGATAGATAGATAGATAGATAGATAGATAGATAGAGGCAAACAGATAGATAAGGATAGATGGATAGATGGGTGGATAGATAGATAGATAGATAGAGATAGATAGATAGACAAGGATAGATAGATGGATGGATGGATGGATGGATGGATGGATAGATAGATATAGACCAGTGATAGCTAACCTTTTTGCTGTTGCATGCCAAAAGTGGGGGGGAGTGGGGGGTTTCACATGCACGTGAAACCCATAATTCAATGTTCATGTGACCCTCCCCCACGCTCCCCTGCGCATGTGTGCACGACCCCCCTGCACCCCATTTTGGGCCTAGCAGGCCTTCTTGAAGCCTCTGGAGAGTGAAAACGGCCTCCCCCACCCCTCCGGAGGCCAGAAACGGTACGTTTCCCAACGTCCAGTGGGCCCGTTTTTCGCCCTTCCTGGGTCCCAGAAACTTTCCTGGAGACCGGGGAGGGCGAAAACCGTCTCCCCCACTCCTCCGGAGGCCCTCCGGAGCAGGGGTGGCTTCTAACCAGCTTTACTACCGGTTCTCTTTGTGTGTATGCTTTGCGTGCGATTGCCGAAGCGCGTTGCGAATCTGCCCAGCTGAGGTGCGGCAATCCACTCTGCCGCACCTCTCAGCTGGGCGAAAAAATAAGAAATATAAGGTCGGTATAACGCTGGAGCGGGTGGGAAGCTCCCGAAGACGGAGAACCGGTTCGGTGACATCATATCGTCACCGCTACCAGCTCTCACGAACCGGGAGCAACCCACCACTGCTCTGGAGGCCGAAAACGCCCTCCCAGAGCCTCCGCGGAAGCCCTGTACTTACCTGGCATCCAAAACGGGCCGTGTGGAGACTCAAGGGAGGGGAGGGGTGGCATGGGCGGGGCCAGTCAAAAATCAGCTGGCCGGCGCGCACATGCGTGCTGGAGCTGAGTAGGGCAACGCCTCATGTCCCCACAGATGTGGCTCTGTTTGCCACTTGTGGCACGCGTGCCGTAGGTTCACCATATAGACAGACAAATCAGTAGATAGATAGATAAGACAAATAGATAGGCAGATAGATAGATGGATAAATGGCTAGATTAATGTAGAGGGAGCGGCTAGATGACCACTGGGTAACTTTCTATTCACTATATTCTAAAAGATATTCTAAAAGCAACTATATTCTGAACGCAGGAAATACATCCAGCTGGAGAGAATACAGAGTCAGCATAACCTCCTTTGATACTCTAAGTAACCCCCTAACTTGTCATAAGATAGGAACAAATCTAATGAAATATAGTTAAAAGGTGATAAGGCCAAGGATGTCCACCTGGTTGGAATTCATCCATCAACAAAAGATCATTTGTACTTTAGCCAGCTACATAAGAATAATGATTGTTTGGCAAGGATAATGTAAAACTTTAGTAATAAGGAGATGCCAATTAAAAATAACAAATGTATGTTAGCCATATATGGAAAGTTGCTGTGTTAGCAGAATCCTTTGTTTGAAACTGTATATAATTCTCATGTAAGCATGGAGTCTTTACTCAAAGCTAAGATGCGATACTAGCTTGAGTCTTTTGCGCAAAATAAACTCTCTCTCTGGCTGACCCAGGGATGTTGCTTGGTCACTTCATTCCATAACAAGACAGCTAGAAAGACGGGTAGATATGGGTGGATGATGGATGGATGGACAGATAAAGGCAGACAGACAGACGTGTAGATAATGATGGATGGATAAATAGGTAGGTGGCAGGCAGGTAGACAGACAGACAGAGTGACTGACTGACTCCTGTAATTATAGCTTTGTGGGGCTGAAATCGACACAAATTGCGGTAGAACTCCAACAAAAAATGCCTCTCCTGAGGTCTCCTTTAATCGCAAGAGGATATGGCCGTTCTTTCTCCAGGCCAAAATTTAGCCTTTGGCAGTGCAGGAGGCTGTCTTGGCAGAGTGGGGGGGGGGGAGCAGTGAAAAACCCGGGCGGGGCTTGTTCCTAATTTTAAGAAATGGCCCCTTTCTAGCCAGAGACCAATTTCCTTCAGCCATAAATTCTATATCAGCCCTTTCGGATGTCCAAATATGACTCAGAAGTCCTGGGGCAACCCTTAACTTTTGAAACCCAAATCTCTCCCAGAAAAAAAAAACAACCTTCCAAGATGGCTTGGACGGCAGGAGATGCTGCTCTTGCTTGAATCCCTTTACACAAACATAAACACAAACACACAAACACAAATATAAATACAAAAATACAAATACACCCAGCAGGAAGGAGCTGTCATCCACCTCCTGGCCCCAGGCGGATTTCCTAATTGCTCCCTCCATTCGTGCCAAAATGCAGCACTTTCAGGTAGGTAATGGGCCTGGGGCGGTGGCTTCACATCTGCCTAACATCTGGGCGAAGGAGTGGTAAAGCACGAGTGGCGTCCGCCTGCTTCCTTTCACCAGGGCCAAGAGGAACCTAAAGCCCCAAATGTTAATTTTTCTTTTTTGATTAACATACGTAAGTATTTAATAAACAGTGTATTATTGTCTGAGTCATTTTATGTATACATAATAATAGTGATACTGTGTTTCCCTGAAAATAAGACTGGGTCATATATTTATTTATTTTATTTATTGGTTCGATTTATATGCCGCCCTTCTCCGGAGACTCAGGGCGGCTTACAATGCGTTAAGCAATGGCCTTCATACTTTTGTGTATTTTATACAAAGTCAGCTTATTGCCCCCACAAACTGGGTCCTCATTTGACCTACCTTAGAAAGGATGGAAGGCTGAGTCAACCTTGAGCCTGGTGAGGTTCGAACTTGCAGTAATTGCAGGCAGCTGGTGTTAATCACAATGCTTTAGTCTGCTGAGCCACCAGTCCCTTCCTTCCTTCCTTTTTCTTTCTTTCTTTCTTTCTTTCTTTCTTTCTTTCTTTCTTTCTTTCTTTCTTTCTTTCTTTCTTTAATTAGATTTATATGCCGCCCTTCTCCGGAGACTCAGGGCAGCTTACAATGCGTTATGCAATAGCCTTCATACTTTTGTATATTTATCCAAAGTCAGCTTATTGCCCCCACAAACTGGGTCCTCAATTGACCTACCTTAGGAAGGATGGAAGGCTGAGTCAACCTTGAGCCTGGTGAGATTCGAACTTACAGTAATTGCAGACAGCTGGTGTTAACCACAATGCATTAGTCTGCTGAGCTATCCAGGCCCTTTATTATATTTTTCTGGCAAAATACCTAAACAAAAATATTTCTGCCTTTAAACCTATCTGTTGCTTTATTATTTTCTCTAACCGTGTGTGTATTTTCACCCATTTATTTATTTATTTATTTTTGCCTTTGGGCAGGTCCACCACATATGGTCCTATGATGTTAATCCTAAAGTCAGGCTTTCAAGCATTTTGGACCACGGAGCAGTTGCCATGGGAGGGGAGAAGAGGGAATTATCCTGCCAAATTGAATAAAAATCCAGGCCAACCGGCCCATTGTAAATGCACAAGTCCCCTTTTTCAAGGAGACGGGCAGTTTAGAAATATGAAGTGTAAAGAAATAGATAACCTGGGTATTGTGCCTAAGGAGTCATTCATGGCA
The DNA here is from genome assembly GCA_030761175.1 of Masticophis lateralis. Classification (NCBI taxonomy): domain Eukaryota; kingdom Metazoa; phylum Chordata; class Lepidosauria; order Squamata; family Colubridae; genus Masticophis; species Masticophis lateralis. The sequence continues at coordinate 2,449,852 of JAUDYJ010000001.1, read as the reverse complement.
GGATTGGGCCGTTTCTAACCATGATGAATTAAGGGGTTCTTGGTACTCTCTCAACTGGATTGTTTTCTTTTAGACGTTTCATGACCCATCTAGGTAACCTCATCAGAGTGTGTAGGGAGTGGGGTTTGTGGAGTGGAGGAGGACAAGGGGAAGAAGAGAAGAAGGGCCGCGGGGGGGGGGGGGGGCGGGGGGCGGGGAGGAAGGTGACTGTGAGTTCCTTGATGCTTTCTGATGTTGATGGCTTTCTTGTCGATGTTTCATGACCCAACTAGGCAACATCATCAATGCTAGAAGGAAGAGGGGGTTGCAGGGAGGAGGAGGGGAGGGGACTTGGGGTCCTTGGTGGTCCCTGAGCGTGCTTGTTTTCTTCCAGACGCTTCATTATCAAACCAAGTAACATAATCAGTGCTAGTCACTCAGAGAGCACCAAGGTCTCCTCATGTCAATTCTGAGCTACAAATATTCTCCTTTATTAGTATGATAAATTAATATTTTCTTTCTTTCTTTCTTTCTCTTTCTTTCTTTCTTTCTTTTCTTTTCTTTCTCTCTTTTCTTCCTTCCTTCCTTCCTTCCTTCCTACATTCCTTTTCTTTCCTTCCTTTCTTTCTTTCTTCCTTCCTCCTTTTCTTTTCTTTCTTTCTCTTTCTCTCTTTCTCTTCCTTCCTTCCTTTTTCTTCTTTCCTTTCTTTCCTTACTTCTTTTTCTTTCCTTCACCTTCCTTCCTTCTTTCACTCTTTCTTTTCTTCCTTCCTACATTCCTTTTCTTTCCTTCCTTCCTTTCCTTCCTTCCTTCCTTTTCTTCCTTCTTTCCTTTCTTTCCTTACTTTTCTTTCTTTTTTCTTTCTTTTTTCTTTCTTTCTCTTTCTTTTCTTCCTTCCTTCCTACATTCCTTTTCCTTCCTTCCTTCCTTCTTTCCTTTCTTTCTTTCCTTACTTCTTTTTCTTTCTTCACCTTCCTTCCTTCTTTCACTCTTTCTTTCTTTCTTTTCTTCCTTCCTACATTCCTTTTCTTTCCTTCCTTCCTTCTTTTTCTTTCTTCCTTCCTTCTTTCCTTTCTTTCTTTCCTTACTTCTTTTTCTTTCTTTCTTTTTTCTTTCCCTTTCCTACTCACTCTCTCCTCCCCTTTTTCCCCTTTCCCCTTTTTTTTCTTTCCTTTCCCTTCCTTTCCTTTCTTTTCCCCTTCCCTTTCCTTTTTCACTTTTTGTGGTAGTGTTTCAAGAAAACCGATTCTGCGAGCCACACCGCCCTGTAAGTACTTCTGATATTACTTCTTATTCATGTCTTTCTCAGGAAAAAAAAAAACCCAGGATAAATGTAATCAGACGCCGCGTTTCTATATTATCCAGAAAGTAGGAAAGCAGCTTCATTTCCTAAGACAGACAGTCCTTGAATTAGAAACGTTCCTTTAGCCACCATTTGAAATTACAAAACGGCACTGAAAAATAACATCCAAACTGTCTTCGCACTTACGTCCGTCACAGCATTTCTCCAAGGAAAAGTCCCATGATCAAAATTCAACTCTTTGGCATGTATTTACAGTAGAAGTTACAGTAGAAGAGGTGGAAAATGAATTTACGACAGTTCCATCTTCCTGGGGTCATGTGAGGACTACCCTGTTTCCCCGAAAATAAGACACCCCCCCGATAATAAGCCCAATTGGGCTTTTGAGTGCATGCACTGAAATAAGCCTCCCCCCCCCGAAAATAAGCTCTCCCTAAAAATATTTAAACGCAGAGCTGGAAATCAGGTAAGACGGCAAGAGGAGCCCCATCTTGCTCCACGCACCCCAAAATAATAAAACCTCCCCGAAAATAAGGCCAAGCGCTTATTTCGGGGTTCAAAAAAATATAAGACAGGGTCTTATTTTCGGGGAAACAGTGTATTGCAACCTTCCCATCTGCCTTCTGACAAGCAAAGACTCTGGGGGAACCTAAGGACCGTGTGACTTATTTAACAACTGCAGTACAGGAAGTCCTTAACTTACGACCACAATTGAGTCCAAAATTTCTGTTGTTAAAGTGAGAAATTTGTTCAGTGAGTTTTGCCCCATTTTCTCACCTTTTCCTCCTCTAGCGGTTACGTCTGGTGAGTTGATTTAGAGAGGCATCCTATACAGGTGGCCTTCGGCTTACAATTGAGCCCCAAATGTATGTTGTTAAGTGAGACATTCGTTAAAGGACATTCCTTTAGAGAGCCAAGAAGCTTCTCCAGCTCTGACTGGATGGTGGGGAATGGAAGGATTGATACTCCTTGTAGACAGTTGGTCATTTTGCATCCTTTTAGACGGTCTTAAAGTGGTTCAGTGGCTAAGACGCTGAGCTTGTCGATCGAAAGATCGGCAGTTCAGCGGTTCGAATCCCTGGTGCCACGTAACGGGGTGAGCTCCCGTGACTTGTCCCAACTTCTGCCAACCTAGCAGTTCGAAAGCAGGTAAAAAAGTAGGAAAATAGGGACCCCCTTTGGTGGGAAGGTAACAGCGTTCCGTGCGCCTTTGGCATTGAGTCATGCTGGCCACGTGACCACGGAGACGTCTTCAGACAGCGCTGGCTCTTTGGCTTTGAAACGGAGATGAGCACCGCCCCCTAGAGTCAGAAACAACTAGCACATATGTGCAAGGGGAACTTTTATTATTTATTTATTTATTTATTCCATGTATTTATATGCAGCCCTTCTCCCGAAGGACTCAGGGCGGCGAACACAAGTTAAGAAACATGTACAATAAAATCACACTTTAAATCAAATAACTAATTAATGATAAATAATAAACCCAGAATCAGAGTCAGCTTATTTGCTTGAACAGCCAAGTCTTCAGCTCCCGACGGAAGGAGCGGAGATCAGGAGCCGTCCAGAGCTCAGTAGGTAATTCATTCCAGAGGGTGGGAGCACCCACAGAGAATGCCCTACCCCTGGGCACCGCTAGACGACATTGGCTCGCCGTCGGGACCCTGAGGAGAGCAGCCCTATGTGAGCGAACAGGACGGTGGGAAGCAGGCAGGAGAAGGTCCTGTAAATATCCTGGACCTAAATCATGTAGGGCCTTATAGGTGAGAACTAGTACCTTGAAGCGGACCCGGAGAACCACTGGTAACCAGTGCAGGTGACGCAGGAGGGGTGTTATATGGGAGTAACGAGGGGCTCCCGTAACAACCCGTGTGGCTGCATTCTGGATCAGCTGGAGTCTCCGGGTGCATCTCAGGGGCAGGCCCACGTAGGCCCACTTTTACCTTTACCTAGAGGGACTCTGAGGCCACTTGGAGGTTGACACAGATAACCTGTGTCTGAGTCCTCAGGGTCACCTGAGTGATGCAAATGGTTCCTGTAGTCTGCCATTTTTTCCTCTGGAAATCCGTTCCTACTCCCACACCATTCCAAATCGTATAGCTAAAAGTCTGTAGAGATTCTCAATCACCCAGGTCGTGGTTGTCCCAAAGGTGCTCCATCTCTGAGTTGGGAGGTGAGGCGGCTCTGTTTTCCTCATGGTCGCCTTTCCTCGACTGCAAAACGAAACGATTGTTTGGCTCTCCGCCTCAAGATAGATTGACAGATTGTGGTTGAAATTTCCTTGCCGCTAATTGTGTTGTTTGCCTTGCTTTGGGTTTTAATTTCCTGTTTGCTGCCCAGAGTCACGGTGTGAGATGGGCAGCCCTCATAGATTGCTTTAATTACTTTCTGGCAGTGCCCAAATAAAAACTGTGGCTCTTCACTCAACCGGTTGCTCTCCTGGCTATATTTTTAATCGGGGCGCTCAAGAATCAATTCGTTTTTCTTCCTTTATTTATTTTAGAGCTGGCAGTCACAGTTATTTTGATACTTTTTCTTTTTATTTTTTTCAGGTAAAGGAATTCTTACCCTGGAGCAACCTCTTAGTTGACCCGTGTGACTTCAGATGGCCAATCTTTTCTCTCTGCAAGGAAATTCTTAGCGCCGTTGAACCGTTGCTTTGATTTCGAACTTTAAATAAATCAAATTTATAACTTATCCGCGTTCAAGCAACATTAACATATAGAACTGATCCACTTTCAAGCGACAATAAAATGGATAGATTAACAGAGTTGGAAGGGATCTTGTAATTGTAGGTCATCTAGTCCAACCCTTCATCCGAATAGGAGACCCTACACCATTTCTGACTGATGGCCGTCCAGTCTCTTCTTGAAAGCTTCCAGTGATGAAGCTCCCACAACTTCTGAAGGCAACTTCTGTTCCATCGGTTGGTTCTTCTCACTGTTAGGAAGTTTCTCCTTATTTCCAGGTTGAATCTCTCCTTGGTCAGTTTCCATCCATTGTTCCTTGACTGGCCTTCGGGTGCTTTGGAGAAGAGCTTGACTCCCTCTTCTTTGGGGCAGCCCCTGAGATATTGGGACACTGCTCTCATGTCTTCCCTAGTCCTTCTCTTCATTAAATTAGACATACCGAACTCCTGCAATCGTTCGTGTGTTTTAATCTCCAGTCCCCTCATCATCCTGGTTGCTCTTCTCTGCACTCTTTCCAGAGTCTCCACATCTTTTTTACAGTGTGGTGACCAAAACGGGATGCAGTACTCTAGGGGCGGTCTTACTAAGGCTTTATAGAGTGGTATTAGTACCTCACCTGATCTTGATTATATCCCTCTGTTAATGCAGTTTAGGATTGCCTTGGTTTTTTTGGCTGTTGCCACACACTGCTGGCTCATAATTTATCCACCGTCAAAACAGATGCTGTCTCATTGGCTTTGTGTAGGTTTATTGACCGATTTGGGACTAAACAGGCTTCAAAACCAGTTAGGAAACAATGAACTGGTTTCCATGTTTGCCCCAGGCCTATGGCATCACCACTTTGAAGAAACGTTGTGAAAGAGTTGTGAAAATGGGTTTAGTAATGACTGGCTGACTAAGCCTGCTTTAATGTCTCCCTTGCCCTCCAGGCTAACAATGGAGAAATGACTCCCTTTGTCTCATTTGTCCGTCAGGTACGGACTGAAAAAGTTGGCAGGACTTTTTCACAACTGTGGCCTTCTTAATGAGCCAGAGGTACCTGACACGGAGGCCTTTGGATAATGCGGGAGACAAGACATGGGTTGAGTGACATGCATCTTTGTAGCCCTTAGACTTATAACCTGCTTCACAGGGCTTTTACAGACCTCTCTAAGCGGTTTTCAGAGTCAGCATTTTCCCCCAAAGAGTCCAGGTCCTCATTTTACCGACCTTGGAAGGCTGAGTCAACCTTGAGAGTCAGCCTACAATACTGCATTCTAACCACTGCACCACCAGTTTCCTTCCTTCCTTCCTTCCTTCCTTCCTTCCTTCCTTCCTCCCTCCCTCCCTCCCTCCCTCCCTCCCTGCTTCCTTCCTTCCTCCCTCCCTCCCTCCCTCCCTAAGCAATAGCACTTAAGACGTATATATACCTTCATAGGGTTGTTACAGCCCTCTCTAAGAGGTTTACAGAGTCAGCCTCTTGCCCCCAGCAATCTAGGTCCTCATTTCACTGACACCTCAAGGATGAGAGGCTGAGTCAATCTTGAGCTGGTCAGGATTGAACTTGCTGGCTGTTGGCAGAGTCAGCCTGTAATACTGCATTCTAACTGCAACTCCACCATAGCTTCCTTCCTTCCTCCGTCGCTCCCTCCTTTCTTCCTCTCATTCCCATCTCCTCCCCCACTCATGCTTCCTAATTCCTTCCTTCCTTCCTTCCTTCCTTCCTTCCTTCCTTCCTTCCTTCCTTCCATAGAATAATAGAATAACAGCGTTGTAAGGGACCTTGTAAGGGTCCTACCTTCTCCACAAGTGGGAGACCTTATAGCTTACATTACGAGACCGCTGTCAGCATTTCACGCTGCACTTACTCCAATGCTGACCTAAGAAGAAAAAGCGGAGGCATCTGGAAAGAGACATTTGACCCTTCACCTACTTATTTTCCCTGGAGAGAATATCACCTAGGAGATGGGATGGGAGGGGGGAAATTCCTTTGAGTGGGAGCAGTAGATTAGGGGCAGAGTGACAGGGAAGATGGCCAATAAATGCAGAGGAGTGGGGAGAGGAAAAGGAGGGTTTTGCCTGAGGAAGCCAGAGTTGGCTGCGATGAGTCGGAGTTAGAATGTTTATGCTTAATAAAAAATTTTTAAAGTTTTTTTTTCAAAGACTTTGTTTGAAATGCAATTTATTTAAGACGACTTCGAAACTTGACAACCGCCTTCTGCCACCGATGGCCTCCCACCGACCAACACGCTCCCACAGAGAGGGGCTCCTCAGGGTGCCGTCGGCCAAGCAATGTCTACTGGTGACCCCCAGGGAAAGAGCCTTCTTTGTGGGGGCACCTGCCCTCTGGAACGAATTTCCCCCGGGGATCCGTATGATCCCCGACCTCCATACCTTCCGCTGTGCCCTTAAGATCCTATTTTTCCAACAAGCTGGACTACCTTGACAAGAATCCGGACTGGATGGTTTTAAATTCTTGGGTTTTTTAAATCTGTGGGGCCAAAGTATCTAATTTGTTTTAAATTGTTTTTAAATTTTGTATGCTATGTTATTTTACCATGGCTGTGCACCGCCCTGAGTCCTTCGGGAGAAGGGCGGTATAGAAATTTAATAAAATAAAATAAATATCATTCCTGACAAATGTCCAACATCTTCTTAAAAACTTCCCGTATTGGAGCATTCACAACTTCTGGTGGCAAGTCGTTCCACTGATTAATTCTTCTCACTGTCAGGAAATCTCTCCTTAGTTCTAAGTTGCTTCTCTCCTTGATGAGTTTCCACCCGTTGCTTCTTGTCCTGCTCTCAGGGGCTTTGGAGAATAGCTTGACTCCCTCTTCTTTGGGGCAGCCCCTGAGATACTGGAACACTGCTATCATATCTCCCCTAGTCCTTCTTTTCATTAAACTAGACACACCCAGTTCCTGGAACCGTTCTTCCTATGTTTCATCCTCCAGTCCCCTAATCCTCTTTGTTGCTCTTCTCTGCACTCTTTCTAGAGTCTCCACACCTTCTTTGCACATGATCAATGTTACATGTGAACAGTGTCTCCTTGTCCTGTCATGTCCTGATCGTATTCGCTCCCGTTGGTCTACACGGGAACAATTTGTTCTCCTGGACAAGGTAAACGGTGACAAATAAACAATGCAGGTTAAAGTAGCATAGTTGGCTGGCGGCATCACGCTTTAATTTTAGTTTTTTCTCTCCCGATGATCAAAAGCCAGGAACACAAAAAATGAATCTTGGAAGATGGTTATCACCAAGAAAGACTCGTATACCAAGACCGGCCCTTATGTCAGACAAGAAGAACCAGTCATTCCCAACACAAGAAAAGATAACTTGATGATGGTGGGAACTAGAATTCCAGGAGTTGGGAGTCCACCTGTCTTAAACTTGCCAAGGTTGGGAGACAATACTAAAAAGGGTTTTTTAATGAAGTAACTAAATTTTAAAAAAAATAAGCACGATGGTTTAGTAGCCCACGGGAAAGAGAGAGCGGGGGGAAAGACGGGATGTGAATCCCCACATCCTGATTAAAAGCCTTGAATATTTAGCCAGAAGCTCAAAAGATTCTAACCTGGGAATTGCTTATCCCTGAGCAAATCAAAATAACCCTCAATTAAATCTGAAGGAGGTAATAAATAGGTTTTGTTTTTTCCCCTTGAAGCCAGAATGAATCCTAGGAGAATGATCCCAGCCAAGGAAAGACGTAGGAGCAGGGGGAAAAAAACCCTGCAATATCTTTTCATCTACTCCTTTCCTGCTATCTATCCACAGCGTTGATGGGAGTTGGAATCCCAGGACTGGTTTATAGAATTCATAGAATCCTAAGGCTGGAAGGGAGCTTCAGCAGACAAGCAGTTCCTTTGATTAATTGTTCTCTCAAGAAATTTCTCCTTAGTTCCAGGTTGGATCTGTCTCTGACCAGCTTCCACTGATTGACTCTTTCTTTCTTTCCTTCTTTCTTTCTTTTTCTTTCTTCTTTCCTTTTTCTCTTTCACTCTCTCCCTTTCCTTCCTTTCATCCCACCATCCCTTCCTCTTTCCTTCCCTCCTTCCTTCCATCCATCCATTTTCCCTTCCTTCCTTCCCTCCTTCCTTCCTTCTTGTTTTCCCTTTCCCTCCCTCCCTCCCTTCCTATTATTTCACTTTCCCTCACTCCCTCCTTCCTTCCATCCTTCCTTGGTTTTCCTTTCCCTCCCTCCCTTCTTCCTTCCCTGTTTTCCCTTTCCCTCCTTCCTTCCCTCCCTTCCTATTATTTCACTTCCCTCTCTCCCTCCTTCCTTCCTTCCTTCCCTCCTTCCTTCCTTGTTTTCCCTTTCCCTCCCTTTCTCCTTCCTTCCTATTATTTTACTTTCCCTCTCTCCCTCCTTCCTTCCTTCCTGAATCATACAAGCATAGGACTAGAAGGGACCCTGGAGGTCTTCTAGTCCAGCCCCCTGCTCAAGCAGGTGAAACCCTATGCTATTTCAGACAAACGGTTGTCCAGCCTCTTCTTGAAAACCTCTAGTGATGGAGCAACCAACAACTTCTGGTGGCAAGCAGTTCCACTGGTTAAGTGTCCCGACTGTCAGGAAATCCCTCTTTAATTTCAGGTTGCTTTTCTCCTTGATTAGTTTTCATCCATTGTTCCTTCTTGCCCTGCCTTCAGGGGCTTTCAAGAACAGGTAGACCTGCCTCCCACTCCCCTCTGCCAGCCCCTGAAGTGGAGGAAGGCAACTGTCTTCAGAATACAGATTTGCAATTTGCAAATCGCACCCACGCAGAAGTGCACTTGCAAAGGGAGGGAGGCCGCAGGATGAAAGGTTGCCCTGTTCCCAGAATTGCACTTCATGCTGGGTGGAGAAGAACAATAATGCACAGCCATAAAGGGCGTAATAACGTTGCTTCACATTCCCAAGGCACAGCGCAGGCAACGGGTGGAAAAATTGATGGGTTTCCAAGGGGCATTGTGGCCGTTCCAATTTGCCTGGGGATTTATCCTAAGGGGGAGGGGGACGACCCTGTTTCAGAAGTCAACCTTAAGGTCATTTAGACCCACCCACTGCTCAGCGCCAGGTTTATTTCGCAAAATGCCACCTTTTTGGGTGTGTGTGGGGGGGTGTTATTGATTAAGTTTAGTTATTTTTATCCCGATTCCCCTTATCTTAATGGCTCTACTTAAATATTTCGATTGTCCAGGGCTGCTCTGTGTTTTTCTTTCAGTTTTTCTTTCTTGGTTTTCTTAGAAGGGGGAAGGGCTGGCTTGACACTCTTGGCACGGTTTTCTAAGGTTTCTGGTGCTATGAGGTCCCTGGTACTGTCCTCCTGGGGTACACTTCCCACAATAGGATAGGATAAGACAGACAGACAGGGTGTAGGTAGATTAGATAGATAGATAGATAGATAGATAGATAGATAGATAGATAGATAGATAGAAAGACATAGATAGATAGATAGATGATAGACAGACATAGATAGATAGATAGATAGATAGATAGATAGATAGATAGATAGCTTAGATAGGATAGACAGATAGATAGATAGGATAGATAGAGAGAGAGAGAGAGAGAGATGGGATAGATAGATGATAGACATAGATAGATAGATAGATAGATAGATAGATAGATAGATAGATAAATAGATAGATAGACAGATAGATAGGATAGATAGATGATAGACAGACAGACATAGATAGATTAGATAGGATAGATAGATGACAGACAGACAGACAGACAGACAGGATAGATAGATAGATAGATAGATAGATAGATAGATAGATAGATAGATAGATAGATAGATTAGATTAGATTAGATTAGATTAGAATAGGAAGATAGATAATGGAAAGATGATAGATAGATAATGACTAGATATATTGATTGATTGATTGATTGATAGCTAGAGATAGCTAGGTAGACAGACAGATATGGATATGAAAGATCTTATCCTTAGGAACCCCTTTTAGATCTGCTGCCCAACCACCCTGCAAGGTAGGCTGGCCTGAGAAGGCCTGGCCCACATTCACCAAGCAGGTCCCCCCCCCTGGGCCGAGCCCCTTCCCCACCATTCCTTCCCTCCCTCCCTCCCTGTTGCTTTTGCTGGCAGCACCCCAACTTTTCCTCCTCCTCCTCCTCCTCCCCACGCCCTGAAGAAAATCGCGCGCGGGCCCTTTAAGAGCAGCCCCGCCCTTTCCTTTCCTTTCCCTCCCTCCCTCCCTCCCTCCTTCCTCCGCGAAGCCGGAGCGCGTCGCGCGGTCCAGGATTGACCACCGCCGCCCCCCGTCGCGGGGCCACTTCCTGCTTCCGAGGCTATATAAACGCCGCTTCCGGCGCCCGGCTGGTTGGTGGCGAGGCGGCGGCGGCGGTTCTGCCCGGAGGGCTCGCGATGTGCGTCCCAGGTGCGTTGCCATGGGGACGGCGGAGGGAGGGAGGGAGGGGGGGAGAGGCCGGGGTTGCTATGGGGACGGCGGTTGGCCCGGGAGCCGGGCGGGCGAGGGCTCATCCCACGGGGGTGGGGGGGGCGAAGGACGAGCGTGCCTCTGAGCATGTTCAGAGTGCTTTCTGCCTCTAGCCCGCTTGCGAATGAATTGGGGGGGCCCTATGAAGCCTAAAAATAGAACCCCCCACCCCCCCAATAAAAGCAGAGCCCAAATCTTCCTTCTGCTCCAAATTTCACTTTTCATCCCAATTTAAATTTGGGGGGTTTTTTGCCTCCCCCCCCCAAAATTGGCTGTTTTAAAAAAAAGGGGGGGGGTTTGGTGAAATTAAACTCCCAGAATTCCCCAGCCAGCAAAGAATTCTGGGAGTTGAAGTTTTTCTCCCGCCCCCCACACCTTTTTAAAAAAAAAAAATTAAAAGATTTTCTAAAAAATAATAATTGAAAAGCAAAGGAACCCCCTAAATTTGGGGTGTTTTTTTGGGGCAGGTGTGCAACAAAATGGAGGTACTTTGAGGGGAGGGAGGGCTCAATGGAACGATCGGATGCCATCCCAAAATGGGGGTTCGTATTGATGCCGATTGCAAAAAAAAAAAAAAGACATAAAATTTACAATATAGGCTGTCCTCGACTTAACAACCGTTCGTTTAGTGTCCAAAGTTTGCAACGGCACTGGAAAAAAGTGACAATTTCCCCCATTTTTGACGGTGGCAGCTTCCCCGTGGTTGCAGGATCAAAATTCAGACACTTGGCCACTGTCTCGTATTGACGACGGTCAAAGCGTCCCGGGGGTTGGGGGTGGGGTATCACGTGATCTCCTTTTGCAACCTTTCGACAAGTAAAGTCAATGAGATTCATTTAACGACCGGGTTGCTAATGTAACTGCAGTCATTCACTTAACATCGGTGGCAAGAAAAGTCACAAAAATGGAGCAAAACTCACTTAGCCAATGTCTCACTCAACAACATAAATTTTGGGCTCCGTTGTGGCCATAAGTCAAGGACTACGTACATAAATTTACAATGGATGGTGTGTGTGTGTGTGTGTGAGACCTCTTCACGATCCTCCTTCAATTTCTGGGGCTGTGAAATTGTTCCCCAAAAGAGTAAGACCGTATTAAAGAATGAATGTATTAAATTCTATAAATTCTTTCTTTTATTATCCTCTTTGGACCCATCACTTCCCTCCCAGAAATCCGGGGAGAAAAAAAATAAGAATACGCTAGGTATGATTCTTGACTTTGGCAATTCATTTCCAGAGTATTCAGTTTGATGGGTGGCTTTTAAAACTATAAAACCTTTATGCAAAGTTGACTTTGTATAAAAAAGAACACCGCTTGTGGTGGGGGGCCAAAAGCCCTACTAAGCAGGTATATACAAAGGTATGAAGGCTATCGCTTAATGCATTGTAAGCCGCCCTGAGTCTCCGGAGAAGGGCGGCATATAAATTGAACCAATCAATCAATCAATAAAATATAAATAAATATGTGGTTTTGTTTTTACTGTTCAAATCGGTCACGTTGGTAGGAGGGGGGACAGCTCTGCAAGTTGGAGAGGTGGATAAATATTTGGGATTTGTCCTTTGTCCTTGTTTTCCTGCTTTTTAAGAGCTGCACAAAAGGGAGTGTGACACGTAAGGAGACCCAACGAGCAGCGGAAGCCAACCCTGAGAGCAGAGTTAAACGTGGGCAGCTGGAAGGTGGGGCCACGTAAAACCACATTTTAGCCCTACCGCTGTACGTTAAACCCTCGCCCGCCACGGAATTAAAATTACTCAACCGGCTTGCAAAGCCTTTGTTACGATAACTCTGAGAATTCACCTCTCTGTAAGCAGCAATCTCAAAAACAGGAATATTTTTTCCCCAAAACGTGGCTTTGCACTCACTTCTCTTTATCTATTATCTGCATTAATAGAGGGATTAGAATCAAGATCACAAGCTTTACGAAGCTTTAGTAAGACTGCATTTGGAATAGGTCTATGGAGATTCTCGGCCATTCCAGTCATGGTGCTTTTTCAAGAGGTAACTGGACTTTTATTTATTTTATTTTTTTGGAAAGTCTCAGAAAATCCAGTTGACTCTTGGAAAAAAAAACACTGTTGGGACACACTTGGAATCCTGCATCCAATTTTGGTCACTACGATGCAAAAAAAGATGTTGAGACTCTGGAAAAAGTGCAGAGAAGAGCAACAAAGATGAGTAGGGGGCTGGAGGCTAAAACATACGAAGAATTGAGTTTGTCTAGAGAAAAGAAAATTAGGGGGCGGCACAATAGCCCTCCAGTATCTGAGGGGCTTCCCCAAAGAAGAGGGGGTCAAATTATTCTCCAAAGCACCAGAGGGCAGGACAAGAAACAATGGTTCGAAACTAAAGAGAGAAGCAACTTGGAATTAATGAGAAGCTTCCTAAAAGTGAGGAATTCTCACTTTTAACCCGTGGAACAGCTTGCCACCAGAAGTTGTGGGTGCTTGCTTCATCACTGGAGGTTTTTAAAGAAGAAACTGGACAGTCAGTTGTCTGAAATGGTATAGGATTGCTTGAGCAGGGGGCTGGACTAGAAGACCTCTGAGGTCCCTTCAAAACTCCATTATTATTATTTTGTGTTTTTTTTCCCTCCCTTTTTTTTAATTATACAGGCTTAAGCTTGAAGAAATCTGGCGCGTTCCTCAAAGCTTTGAAAGGGGAACCTCGCTATCTCTTGGCCCAGAATGTGGCTACGTCGACCGATCTCCTGGATGGAAGCCTTGACCGGGACATTGTCCAAAACACCCTGCAAGTCTTCCAGCACGCGGTACCGGCCGAAGGGAAGCCGGTCTCCAACCAGAAGAATTCAGGTAAACTGCTGCCCACGGCTACAGCCTAGTCCTCGATTTGTGACCGCAATCGAGCCACAGGAAGGAGTGGTGCAGTGCCTAGAGGTGGAGCTCTGGCCTCACCACCCAGGAGGCTGTGAGTTCGATCCTAGGTAGAGGCAGATATTTCTCTCTCTGGGCGCAGTGAGAATGTATCGGCTGAATAAAACTCGTCATTGGCAACAGGAAGGGCATCCGGCCAGTAAACACTCAGCTCCATTCAGTCGCCCAGGCTCCACCCCGCAAGGGATTACGGGGTCATTAAAAGACGATGAATTGAGCCACAGAAAGGTTCAGTTGCTAAGCGAGACAGTCATTAAAGCGAATTCTGCCCCGTTTTCCCACCTTTCTTTGACCCAGTCGTTAAGTTGAATCGCTGCAGCAGTTAAGCCAGTCACACGGTTGTTAAGTGAATCTGGCTTCCCCCATTGACTTGGGGAAGATCGCATGACCCTGGGACCACTGGGACCGTCATAAATACGAAGCACTTGCCAAGCATCCTGAATTTTGATCAGGTGATCTGAGAGAGTCATTAAGTGAGGAAAAACCGGTCACAAGTCATTTTTTTTTACAGGGCCATCGTAACTTTTGAAGGGTCACTAAACAAAATGTTGTAAGTCGAGGACTAGCTATATATATATTTTAAATTATAATATTTTTATAAACCTGCTCGGACCTGGCTCTACCTGAAAGAGGAGGGGGCTACACCCACCTGCTGGATCCTCCCCCCCCCCCCCCCCCCGGATCGTAACCATCAGGCCACCATTCCGACCAAAAAAACATTTTGTTATTTTTATTTATTCAGTTTTTAAAGCCGCCCATCTTAATCCAGCGACTCTGGCCGGCCGACAAGTTCTAAGTATATTAAAAACAATTAAATACATTTAAACAAATTAAAAAAACATCCAGCTGAATGTATGCAGCAGCCAAGATAATTAGACAATTAACAGTTATTAAGAAACAGGGCCCTCAACGCATTCAGCGCCCCAGGCTCGGGAACTCAGCCAAGATTTAAAAGTTTTTTTTAAAAAACCCTTACGGAAGGTCCTCGGCTTACGAGCCCCAAATTTATGTTGCTGAGTGTTTTCTATGCTCCAGGTGGTAGTCCTTGTCGTACGACCGTCACTGAGGCCAAGTTTGTGGCACAAGTTTCTGCTGTTCAATGAGACGGTGGGGTTTTTTTTGCCCTATTTCACAACTTAGCTTGCCACAGTTGTTAAGTGAATCACTGCGGTTGTTAAATCAGTAACACGGTGGTTAAGGCTCTCTCTGAGGGTTCCCACTTGGCTACTAAGATGGGGTGTTTGTCAGTTGGGAAGCTTTGGGAGAGGAGGGGCTGGAAATTTCATTTGGGGCAATGGGCCTGAGGGGAAGCAGGGAGCGGGGGCTTTTCTCTCTTTGGTCTGTGGAGGGTCTCCCTCCTCCAGGTTGTCCCAAAGGGGCTTTTTCCAAAACCCACCCATCCATCCTTCCTGTCATCCATCCATCTATCTTTCTTTCTTTCTTTCTTTCTTTCTTTCTTTCTTTCTTTCTTTCTTTCTTTCTTTCTTTCTTTCTTTCTCTCTCTCTCTCTCTCTCTCTCTCTCTCTCTCTCTCTCCTTTCTTTTTCTGTCTGTCTTTTCCTGCCTTTCTTTCTTTCTTTCTTTCTTTCTTTCTTTCTTTCTTTCTTTCTTTCTTTCTTTCTTTCTTTTTAATTTGATTTATATGCCGCCCTTCTCTGGAGACTCAGGGCGGCTCACAATGCATTAAGCACTAGCCTTCATACTTTTGTATATTTATATTTATACAAGTCAGCTTATTGCCCCCAACAAACTGGGTCCTTTTTCTTTCTCTTTCTTTCTCTTTCCCTTTTTCTTCGTTCTCTTTCCGTCTGTCTTTTCCTATCTTCCTTTCTTTTTCTTTCTTTCTCTTTCTTTCTCTTTCCCTCTCTTTCCCTTTTTCTTCTTTCTCTGTCTGTCTTTTTCTTTCTTTCTCTTTCTTTTTCTCTTTCTTTACTTCCTTCTTCCTTTCTTCCTCTCTTTTCTTTCACTTTCCTTCTCTCTTTTTCTTTCATTTTCCTTCCGTCTTTCTCATTTTCTTTCTTTCTCTTTTTCATTTCTCTTTCACTTTCTCTCTTTCTTTCATTCTCTTTCTTTCTTTTTTTTTCTTTTTCTTTGTCTTTCTCTCCTTCCTTCCTTCTGCTCTCTCTCTCTCTCTCTGAAGAACTGAAGAAGCCTCTTCAATGAGAAGCGAAACGTTGTCAAAGGGAAAAAGAAAGCCAGGAAAAGTAGAATTGCCTTTTGAAAACAAAAATAAACCACCTTTAGGACTTACTCTGTTTTTCCTGGGACTTTAAACCTCCTTCCTTGTCTGTCTCTCTTTTTCCTCCTTCTGGTCTTCAGGGCGTTGCTGGATCTTTTCCTGCCTGAATGTGATGCGCTTGCCACTCATGAAGAAGCTGAACATCGAGGAATTTGAGTTCAGCCAGTCCTACCTCTTCTTTTGGGACAAGGTACAGCTACTGAGAACCACAACCCTTCCCTTGAGTACAGGCCGTCCTCGCCTTACAACCATCCGCTCAGTGACCAAAGTTAGAACACTCTGGGACTCCGCGACCGTCATAAATACGAGCCCGTTGCCAAGCATCCAAATTTTGACCGCCTGACCATGGAGCTGCTTCAACAACGGTCATTAAGTGTGAACAGCGGCCGTCAATCGCTTTCTTTTATTAGTGCCGTTGTCACTCTGAAGGGCCGCTAAACGAACGGTTGTAAATTGAGGATTGCCTGCATCAAAGAGGTGGTGGGAATAGAACCAGTCAAGAACGGAGGCGAAAGGGAGGGGCAGGACGAGAGGTGAACGACAAAAGTTTAAAAAGTAATTGTTAAAATTCGTTTTGAATTACGGAACGGAATTGAGTTGGCCCCATTCCGTTTCCATCAGGCACCCTCTGAGTATGGAGGCTGGGGAATGTCTGTGGAGATTCTCCCGACCTCCCTCTCCTTTCACCGGGGATTAGAGACATGGCTGTTTAAAGAACATTACAATCGTGGGGTTATATAGTCTTTTTTAGAATGATTTTAATGGATTTTAAGGTGTTTTAATTGTATTTATTGTGATTTGTATTTATGATTGTTTTTGTAAGCCGCCCTGAGCCCTTGGGGAGAATGGCGGCATATAAATCACATTAAATAAATAAATAAATAAATCACCCAGCTTATGGTTGTCCCAAAGGTGTTTTTTTCAGGAGGCAACTGGACTTTGGTTTTTTTTTTCCTTTGAAGACATTTCCCTTCTCATCCTAGAAGCTTCTCCGGTTCTGACTGGATGGCAGGAAGGGAAGGATTGATACTCCTTGCAGACAGCTAGTCATTTGCATCCTTTTTAGAGGGTCCTTGGAGGTTTGTCTGTGTCCTCAGACTCACCTGAGTGGTGCAAATGGTTCCTATAGTCTGCAATTTCTTCCTCCGGAAATCCCTTCCTACTCCCACACCCGAACCCTCTGGAAATCCAATCCATAGGAATGGATTTCCGGAGGGAAAAAATTGCAGACTACACTGGAACCATTTGCACTACTCAGCTGACCCCCGAGGACACGGATAAAACCTCCTAGTCCTTAAATGACCCTCTCAAAGGATGTCAACGACCAGCTGCCTGCAAGGAATATAAATCCCTTCCCTTCCCCATCATCCGGTCAGAGCCGAAGAAGAAGCTTCTGGGATGAGAAGGGAAACATCTTCAAAGAAGTCCAGTTGGAAAAAGGCCTTTGGGACAGGCCGGGGAATGCTTATAGGGTTTCCTGCCTGAGCCTGGGGTTGGACTAGAAGACCTCCGAGGTCCCTTCTAACTCTTTGTTATTCCGAATGCTGGGAATTGGGGTCCCAGCCGAGTGTTTGGGGCAGGTGGGATATTTTAGCTCCCAGAACTTTGAGACGGGTGGATTTCAACTCCCAGAATTCCCCAGCCAGCATAGCTGGCTGGGGAATTCTGGGAGTTGAAGTCCACCCTTCTTAAAAGTTGCCAGATTGAATAGACAACGTGGCTGTTAGTATTGTGTTTGCAAGCCTCCCAGCCGCTATTGTGAAACCGGGAATGAAAATGGGAAAGGTGACGATTCCAAAGGGACTGTTTTATTTTTCATTTTTTTTCCTGCCTAATGTAAGAAGCCACCTTGGCTCATTAACGGTTTGAAAGGAGCTGCTGTCGGGCGGATCTCCGATGGATTTGACATCCTCGCTTGGTTCCTTCCTGGAGCCTCCGGTCATATCTGACAGGAAGAGAAGCTCGAAATAGAGCGCAATCAAGAGAGAAAACAAAATAAAAACAACCCGCACCCTGCAATTAGGAATTGCAAGAGAAAATTGCTAAGAGGGAAAGTGAGATCAGCAAAAAAAGAAAAAAACCCAACCCCAAAATGTCGAAATACGATGTTGGGTGGTGTTTCTGACTTGTTACTCCTCTTCAGTGCTCTCCCACCATCCACTGATAGTGCTACAAAGGAGGGTTATGAAATGCCTGCGAGAATTACCCCGTTCCCTTCTAGCACTGATGGTGTTACTAGTTGGGTCATGAAACGTCTACAAGGAAATGTCCCAGCTCACAGAGCACCAAGAACCCCACAGTCCTTTTATTCCTCCTCCTCCTCCTCCCTTCTAGCACTGATGATGTTCCCTAGCTGGGTCATGAAATGTCTACAAAACAGCTACCTAGCTCAGAAGAGCACCAAGGACCCCACCTCTTCCTCCTCCCATAAACCCTCCTCCCTTCTACACTTTTTTTTTTTTAAAAAAATTTGATTTATATGCCGCCCTTCTCCGGAGACTCAGGGCGGCTTACAATGCATTAAGCAATAGCCTTCATACTTTTGTATATTTTATACAATGTCAGCTTGTTGCCCCCACAAACTGGGTCCTCAATTGACCTGCCTTAGAAAGGATGGAAGGCTGAGTCAACCTTGAGCCTGGTGGGATTTGAACTTGCAATAATTGCAGACAGCTGGAGTTAATCACAGTGCTTTAGTCTGCTGAGCCACCAGGCCCGTCCTTCCTTCCTTCCTTCCTTCCTTCCTTCCTTCCTTCCTTCCTTCCTTCCTTCCTTCTTTTCTCCCTCCTTTCCATTTCCACCTTCATTTTCCTTTCTTTCTTTTCTTCCTTCCTTCTTTCATTTCTTCCTTCCTTCCTTCTTCCCTTCCTTCCTTTTTTTCCTCCTTTCCATTTTCCCCTTCATTTCCCTTTCTTTTCTTCCTTCATTCTTTCATTTCTTCCTTCCTCCCTTCCTTCCTTCTTTCTTCCCTCCCTTCCATTTTTCCCTTCATTTCCCTTTCTTCCTTTCTTTTTTTCTTTTTTTAAAATTTGATTCATATGCTGCCCTTCTCCAGAGACTCAGGGCGGCTTACAGTGCGTTAAGCAATAGCCTTCATACTTTTGTATATTTATACAAAGTCAGCTTATTGCCCCCACAAACCAGGTCCTCATTTTACCTCCCTTAGAAAGGATGGAAGGCTGAGTCAACCTTGGGCCTGGGGAGATTCGAATTTACAGTAATTGCAGGCAGCTGAATGTCCTTCCTTCCTTCCTTCCTTCCTTCCTTCCTTCCTTCCTTCCTTCCTTCCTTCCTTCCTTCCTTCCTTCCTTCCTTTCTTTTTTTAATTTGATTTATATGCCGCCCTTCTCCGGAGACTGAGGGCTGCTTACAAGGCGTGAAGCAATAGCCTTCATACTTTTGTATATTTATCCAAAGTCAGCTTATTGCCCCCACAAACTGGGTCCTCAATTTACCCACCTTAGAAAGGACGGAAGACTGAGTCAACCTTGAGCCTGGTGGGATTCGAACTTACAGGTGTTAATCACAATGCTTTTAGTCTGCTGAGCCACCCAGGGCCTTTAGAAAGGGGTCCTTGGTGTTCTCTGAGCTGGGTGGGTTTCTGGCAGGCGTTTCCTGACCCAACTAGGTAACGTCATCAATGCTAGAAGCGAGCAGATGAAGAGGAGGAGGAGGGGCATGAGGAGGAGGAGGAAGAGGAGGAGGAAGGAAATAGTGAAAGGAGTCCTTGGGCTCTCTGAGCTGGGTGGTTTTCTTGCAGACGTTTCATGACTCAACTTGGTAACGTCATCAGTGCTAGGAGGAGGACTGTGAGAGCCTTGGTGGTTTATGGGCTTGGTTTTTTTTTCCTTCCAAACATTTTATGACCCAACTAGATAACATCATCAGTGCTAATAATGTCCGCTAGTATGGGTAAAGAAATGTCTCCAAGTAAGCCACCAAGGTCCGAGACCACCACGGGCCCCACAGTCTCCTCCTCCTCTTCCTCTTCCTCCTCCTCCTCTTCCTCTTCCTCCTCTTCCTCCTCCTCTTCTCTTCCTCTTCCTCCTCCTCTTCCTCTTCCTCTTCCTCCTCTTCCTCCTCCTCCTCTTCTCTTCCTCTTCCTCCTCCTCCTCTTCTCTTCCTCCTCCTCTTCCTCCTCTTCTCTTCCTCCTCCTCCTCTTCTCTTCCTCCTCCTCCTCTTCCTCCTCCTCCTCTTCTCTTCCTCCTCCTCCTCCTCTTCCCTTCCTCTTCCTCCTCCTCCTCCTCTTCCTTTTCTCTTCCCCTTCCTCTTCCTCCTTCTCCTCTTCTCTTCCTCCTCCTCCTCCTCCTCTTCCTCCCAAACTTTACTCCCTTGTAGCACTGATGTCGTTCCCTCATTGGGTCATGAAACTTCTGGAAGGAAACCACCAACCTCAGGGAGCCCCCAGGACCCAGAGAGGATGATGACAACGGTGGGACCCTGGGGGCTCTCTGAGCTTGGCGGCTTCCTTCCAGACGTCTCATGACCCAGCTAGGTAACGTCATCAGTGCTAGAAGGGAATGGGGTTTGCTCTCAGGTTGTATTTTACTGGCTTGCCCTCGGGAGGATAGGATTAAAAAACTCCAGATGTAGTCTTAAACATCTGGCTGCCCCCCCCCCCCCCATAAGAACAAGGGAAGGGCACGGTGATGGTTGCCGGCAGAAGGATTCGGGGGAAACAAGCCAGGCACCCAGGCGTTTTGGGGGCGAAGCAGCTGAGCCAGGGCCGGGATTCTAACGCCGTTCTCTTCTGCCTGCCCCCCTCCCTCCCCCCCCCCAGATCGAACGCTGCTACTACTTCCTCCACGCCTTCATCGAAACTGCGCAGGAGCCCGTCGATGGGCGGCTGGTGCAATTCCTGCTCACCAACCCTTGCAACGACGGCGGGCAGTGGGACATGCTGGTGAACATCATCGGTAAGAGAAGCCCAGGTGTCCTCGACTTACGACCACAATGGAGCCTTCTCCCTAGTTCCTAGGCCAGGGGTGGGCAACCTGTTGGACTTCAACTCCCAGAATTCTGGGAGTTGAAGTCCAACAGGTTGTCATTTGCCCTAAGCAAGAGAGAGAAGTGAAGTTTGCCCCCATTTTGCGACCTTTCCCGCCACGGTTGTTAAGTGAATTGGGCCGATGCCTTGGTTAAGTTAGCAAACATGGTGGTTAAGCGAACCTGGTTTTACCCAGGGACTCTGCTTGCCATCACAAACACCGATAGAGCAAGTTGCAACAAGTAGAATGCAGCTCTCCCTCTGTTCTAGCACTGATGATGTTCCCTAGTTGGGTCTTGAAACGTCTGTAGCAGGTTCAGAGAGCACCAAGGACCCCATAATAATTGTTATTATTATTCCTCCTCTTCCCCCCTCCCTCCTCCTCCTCCAATCTTACATCTTTCTGTCTCTGATAATGTTACTTAGCTGGGCAATGAGACGTCCGTAAGAAAACCACCAAACTCTCAGAGAGCACCACTCCTCTCCACAAACCCCTCTTCGTTCTAGCACTGATGATGTTCCCAAGTTGGGTCATGAAATGGCTGTAGGAAAACAGCCAGGCTCACCAAGGACCCTACATCATCGTCATCATCATCATCATCATCATCATCATCATCATCATTATTATTATTATTCCTCTTCCCCTTCCTCCTCTTCTCTGCAAACCCTCCCTTCAAGCATTGATGCTGTTCCCTAGTTTGGTCATGAAATGTTTGAAAACCACCAACCTCGGAGAGCACCAAGGTCCCCACAGTCACCACCGTCCCCTTCCTTCCTTCCTTCCTTCCTTCCTTCCTTCCTTCCTTCCTTCCTTCCTTCCCTCCCTCCCTCCCTCCCTCCCTCCCTGCACTGATGCTGTTCCCTAGTTGGGTGATGAAACGCCTGAAAACCACCAAGTTCAGAGAGCACCAAGGACCCCACAGTCACCACCGTCCTCTTCCTTCCTTCCTTCCTTCCTTTCCTCCCTCCCTCCCTCCCTCCCTCCCTGCACTGATGCTATTCCCTAGTTGGGTGATGAAACGCCTGAAAACCACCAAGCTCAGAGAGCAAACCTTCACTTCAACCCTGAGCTACAAATATTCTCCTTTATTCAGACTTTCTTTCTGGTGTGATATCTTGTGTTGAATTGTGCTGTTGGTTTTTTTTTTTGTCTTAAAAATAGAAAAGTATGGCGTCGTTCCCAAGAAAGTTTTCCCTGAATCCAGTACATCGGAAACCTCCAGACGGATGAATGACATTCTGAACAATAAGGTAAGTGGGATTTGGATGTAGGAGGAAGGATTGACCATTGGGAAATCTCTGGCTCAGAAGCTTCCTGGAGAGGCGAGCTGAGTTTGATCTGCTCCGCAGCTGACTCACATTTATGATGGTTGCAATGGTCATCTCATCCCCTTTTGCAACCTCCTGACCAGCACACTCATCGGGGATTCCCTTAACCATCCCTTGTTACTGATTTAACAACCGCTGAGTAATCACTTAACAACCGTTAAGCGGTTGTTAAGTGAGCAAGCAAGGTTGTAAAATAGGGCAGAACTCAATCTGAACAACCGTCTCATTTAACAACAGAAACCTGGGTCAGAAACTTGGGCTGAAGCTGTGGTCGTAAGACGAGGACTACCTGGAGCATAGAAAGCATTCAGCCACATAAATTTTGGGCTCAGTTGTGGCCATAACCCTGAGACTACCTCTAGTCCACAACTTACAGGAGTTGGTTTAGCGACCGTTCAAAGTTACAACAGCACTAGAAAAAGGGACTTACGACCGTTTCCCACTTAACGACCGTTGCATCATCCCTGTGGTCACTTAATCAAAATCCATACGCTTAGCAACTGACGCACATTTACGACGTCCCTGAGGGGGGTGGTGGTCACGTGATCCCCCTTTTGAGACCTTCCAAGAAACAAAGTCAATGGGGGTGCGGGGAGCCAGATTCATTTAACGACCGGGTTAGCAGGCTTAACAACTGCAGTGATTCACTTAGCAACCGTAGCAAGAAAAGTCGTAAGATGGGGCAAAACTCACTTCTTAACGAATCTCTTTTTAGCAATGTAGCATTATTATTAGCGAGATAAATTTTGGGCTCCGTTGTGGTCATAAGTCGAGGACAGCCTGTAATAGATTTATGTATGCCTTAATGATTTATTGACGTTGTTTTAACTGCTGGTCGAGAGCACTCAGCGTTTAATATACGATGGACGGCTGAATCAATGCTTTAAATAAACAGCTAAGTCACCACCTAAATTGTTTAGGGGAGAAACAGAAGTCAGACAAAGGGGAAGAGGGAAGGAGCCCCAGAAATTAAACGCGGGAGATCAAAGGCAAGGAAATCTAATTAAAACTCATTTGCATATAAAGTAGCTGATGAATCCTTCCGCCAGATTCTTGGCACATCGTCCTGGCTTCCACCACATCCTCTGGGTCTTCAAAAGGGGCCTCGTCCCTCCGTCCAAGCACAATTTTCTTGGCTTCCCCTTGGCCTGTAGTCCTCGACTTATGACAGGGACCATAAGTGTCTTTTTTTTTAAAAAAAAAATCCATTGTCATTTTGCTTAGGAGCCAAACTGACAACAGAACTTCAAAAAAAACCCCCTTCTGGTCCCCATACTTAACACCCATCGCGCCATCTCCACAATCACCTGAACGGCAAAATTTTGGCAAGTTTTTAACAAAGGTGGTAGCATCCCAAAGTCACGGGACTACAAAGTCGGCAAGCAGAGCCAGTGGAGGAGGCCTGACTTGCTTAACGACAACGTGATTCGCTTAACAACCGGTTTGGGGGAGGGTATTCTAGGAGTTGAAATCCGTGCACTTTAAGAGTTGCCTGAGGTTGGGAAACACTGCATTAGAGGGGTGTTTGCGACGATTGTAAGTACAAGGACTGTAAATCTCGTTAATTCTGTTGTAACTTTGGCCGCTAAGCGAAGTTACGATGGAACTAAAAAAACCAAACCCAGACACTTCTGGTCCTCGTACTTACAACCGTTGCAAGCACCTCTCTGAAGCAGCGATGGCCATAAGTAGAGGACCGTAGGTTTTTATTTTTTTTAACTCCATTGTAACTTTGGCCGCTAAGCTTCATTGCAGATAATCCTCGACTTACCCAAAACCGAGGCCCAATTTTTTTTGTTGCTGTGTGATAGCTGTTCAGTGAGTTTGGCCCTGTGTTACGACCTTTCTTGCCACGGTTGCTAAGTGAATCACTGCAGCCATTCTTAATATGGTTGTTAAATGAATCTGGACGGAGAGATGAGGCCCCTTTTGAAGACCCAGAGGACATGGTGGAAGCCAGGACGATGTGCCAAGAATTTGGCCAAAGGATTCGTCAGCTAGTCTCTACTTTATAGGCAAACGAGTTTTAATTAGATTTCCTTGCCTTTGATCTCCTGCATTTAATTTCGGGGCTCCTTCCCTCTTCCTCCTTGTCTGACCTCTGCACCAGGCAGTTTCTCCCCTAAACAATTTAGGTGGTGACTTGGCTGTTTTTTTAAAGCATTTATTCAGCCACCCATCATATATTAAACGCTGAGTGCTCTCAACCAGCAGTTAAAACAATGTCAATAAATCATTAAGGCATACATAAATCTATTACAGGCCGTCCTTTATTTATTTATTTATTTATTTTTAATTTACAACCACAATGGAGCCCAAAATTTATCTTGCTGATAATGCTCCGTTGCTAAAGAGATTTGTTAAGAAGTGAGTTTTGCCCCATCTTACGACTTTTCTTGCCACGGTTCTAAGTGAATCACTGCAGTTGTTAAGCCTGCTAACCCGGTCGTTAAATAAATCTGGCTCCCCCACCCCTATTGACTTTGTTTCTTGGAAGGTCGCAAAAAGGGATCACATGACCCCTGGGATATCATAAATGTGAGTCAGTTGCCAAGCGTCTAGATTTTGATTAAGTGACCTCAGGGATGATGCAATGGTCGTTAAGTGGGAAACGGTCATAAGTCCCTTCTGGTGCTGTTGTAACTTTGAACGGTCGCTAAATCAACTCTTGCAAGTTGTGGACTAGAGGTAGTCCTCGGGTTATGGCCACAATTGAGCCCAAAATGTATGTTGCTAATAGTGCTAGGTTGCTAAAGACATTTGTTAAGTGAGTTTTGTCCCGTTTTACGACTTTTCTTGCAACTTTTGTTAACTGCGGTGGTTGAGTTAGTCACACGGTTGTTGAGTGAGCCTGCCCCCATTTTACGACCTTCCTTCCCACTGTTGCTAAACGAAATGCTGCAGTTATGAAGTTCGTGACATGGTTCTTAAGTGAATCTGGCCTCCCCGTTGATTTCGTTCGTCAGAAGGGTCGCACAAGGGGATCGCATGACCCCCGGGATACTGCGACCGTCATAAATGTGAGTCGCTTGCCAAGCATCCAAATTTCGTTCATGTGACCACAGGGTTGCTGCCTCAGTCGTAAGAGAAAAACAGTCATAAGTCTCTTCTTTCAGTGCCGTCATAACTTTGAACGGTCACTAAATGACCTCTTGTAAACCAAGGGCTTCCTGTCCTTAAAGCATTTATTTATATATCAATCTCTGGATGTTCCCAACCAGCAGCTAAAATAACAATCAATATATCACAAAGGCACACACAAATCTATTAAAAGCGCAAACATTAAAACTGGGCACCAAGGTTGAACTTTGCCCCTGCAGTCCGTCGTTAAGCAAGCTCTTCTCCAAAGCCCCCTGAGGGCAGGAGAAGAAACAACAGATAGAAACCCACCAAGGAGAGAAGCAACCTGGAATTAAGGAGAAACTGCCTAACAGTGAAGACAATTAACCAGTGGAACAGCTGGCCACCAGAAGAAGAGATTGGACAGCCATTTTTCTGGACTGGTACTATAGGATTTGGAAGATATACTAACATGTGTTTCTTCTTTCCAACAGATGCGGGAATATTGTCTCCGACTACGAAACATGGTCGAGACTGGATGCAGCAAAGAGGAGCTTTCGGCGGCAGTCGACACCATGATCGAGGAGGTAGGGGGTCTTTGGGGAAGGGACTCCCGTCCTGGTATTTGGGGGTTGCTTCCGAGGAAGCCATATATTCCAGATTTGCAGCCATGTCTCCAAGGCATCTGATCTTATCACGCAACCCCTGGTGTTCTAATCCAGCTCTCGAAACACGAGAAATCCTCAGTGATTCCTTTATTAGGAGCCCCGGTAGCGCCGGGAAAGGTTTCTCTCTCACCGCAGGCTAACAAGTCCGTCCATCCGGGAGATGAATAGTTGTCTGCCACACTTATTCATTTCCGCGACCTGCCTTTTATCCCCAGAGCTAGGATAGGGCTTTGCTAGCAGCGGTGGCTCTTCCGTCCCGAGGACCGGCCCATAGATTTCCATTGCTCTCCTCTCCTCTGCCTTCTATCAAGCACTGAACCCAGCTGTTCCTCCTCTTCCTCATCAGCCGCCTCCAGACCTGGGGGCAGTTGACTCTCCAACTGAGGGCTGACGGACAGCCCGGGCTCCGCCTCCGTCTCTCTCTCTCTGACAGCTCCATTCCCTCTTCCCCCTCCCTGATGCTGATCCTGACTCCCACAACATCTGGCTGGTGGTTCTGCCCCGGGTACGGACCCCAAAGAACGCAGCACACAGAAACTCTGTACGAACCTTAGTTTACTAAATTAAACAGTTTTTTTTTCAAACAAAGGCCGTTAATTAACTTTCTTAACAGCCTACAAGAATCCAAAGAATCAATAATCGTAATCTTACTATGGTTGGCAGAAATCCCAGAAGCCATTTGCAGGAAACCAATAAGAGAACTAAGATCAAGACACGAAGGACAGTGAACGAAGTTGTTCCCTGCAAATTGCTTCAGTTGGTGTTCCTCCTTAAATAGGCTAAGGAAGTGGCCAATTAGCCCCAAGCCTTACTCTCGAGGAGACCTCCTCCTGGAGGAGCTACTCCTGCCTTTTGGCAGCTCTGCGCACCCGTGCATCGAGAAGAGGCTCCTCCTCTTCATCCTCTTCACTTAAGGGAGCTTCTGGAGGTTGTGAAGGCCCTGGCTGAATCCCCGCCTCTGGCATCACCTCTTCTCCAGCCTCCTCATTGTTTGACTCAGGCGCCAGCTGCACAGGCTGCTGGCATAGCACCACACCAGCCTCCTCGCTGTCCGAATCAGCTACAATCCGCACAGGCCACAACACTGGTGCAGAAATCCAGAATGAGTGTTTAAAAAGTTTTTGGACACACCTTCCGTTACAGGTAGTCCTCGGCTTGCGACCCCAAGGGAGCCCAACATTTATGTTGCTAAGTGAGAAATTGTTTAAGTGAATTTGGCCCCCCTTTTACGACTTTTCTTGTTAAGTGAATCACTGCCGTTGTTTAAATTAGTAAGATGGTTATTAAGTGAATCTGGCTTTCCCCCATTGGCTTTGCCTGTCAGAAGGTCGCAAAATGAGTATCACATGATCCCAGGACACCACAACCGTCATGAATGTGAGTCCATTGCCATGCGTCTGAATTTTGATCAGGGATGCTGCAACGGTCATTAAGCGTGAAAAAATGCTCACAAGTCACTTTTTGTCGATAGCATCTTAATTTCGAACGGTCACTAAGTGAACTGTTGTAAGTGGAGTGCTTCCTTTTTTTTAATTTTTATTTCTCAAACCCATTTACATGTACATTCATTTATCCATCATTTTTTATTCATCTTTTAACTTTCCATTCTTAATTTTTACTTTTTCGAGGCTGCTCTTTTATCATTTATCTTTACCCCAGCCTTTCTTCTTCTCCTCCTCCCCTTCTCTTCCTTCCTCTTCCTCCTCCTACTTTCTTCATTCTTTCTCTCCTTCTCTTTCCTACTTCCCCTTCTCTTCCCCCACTCCTCTCTTACCCCCTTCTAACCTTCTAACCTGCTCCTCTTTCCCCTCTCTTTTCTTCCTCTCCTTTTCCTTTTCTTCTTTCTCTCCCTCTCCTCTCTTCTCCCTTCCTCTCTCTCTATTCCTTCCCCTCGCTCTCATTCTTTTCCTTTTCAGTTCAATCTAAAGTGGTATTCAAGCAGTGGAGCACTTTCTCTAGTCCTCCACTTAACAATCATTTCTTCGAAGTTCCAGCAGTTCTGAAACTTTTGGACACTAGAGGGCAGTAGCGGACAATGCAAAAGCCAATCCTTCCTGCTGTTGAGCACACGGCATTCCGCTAGTCCTCAACCTACGACCAGAACGTAGAATTCCCGTTGCTAAGCAATCTTGTGCTGCATTCTGTTTGCTGCCAGAGTGAAAAGATGGAGAAAGAACCCAGAACGTAGTGAATGTGATTTCGCTCAATTGTGGTTCCAGAAAAATCTTGGCTACGTAGGAAAAACCTGGCTTAAAGGAAAAACACACATTAAACCTACGAAAAGTAAGAATATATATATGTAGGTCTTTGGTTATTCGGGTCTTCTCCCGCGTAGAATTGGAAGTATCTTGGCGACGTTTCGACGAAGTCTCATTTGTCATCTTCAGGCTGCATTTGCTCCTGGAAGCACGAAGCCGAGAACACCAGCCTGAAGATGACGAATGAGACTTCGTTGAAATGTCGCCAAGATACTTCCAATTTTACGCGGGAGAAGACCTGAATGACCAAAGACCTACATACAAACACCCGCGAAAACCTCAAAAAACATATATATATATATATATATATGTTCATTTCAGCATCTGAAATGGTTAAAAAGTATTAAGCTACCAGCTATAAGCAGCCCTTGACTTCATTTAGTGACCGTTTGAAGTTAGAACAGCAGTGAAAAAGCAGTGACTTTGAACAATTTTTCACACTCAATGACCGTTTCAGCATTTCCCCCTCCCCCCTCCAGGGTCACATGATCACAAATCAGACGCTTGTCAACTGACTCGTATTTATGACAGTCTCAGTGTTCTGGGCTCAAGTGATTCCCTTTTGCGACCTTCTGACAAGCAAACTCAATGGGAAAACCAGATTCACTTAGCAACCGGATTACTAACTTATCAACTGTGGTGATTCACTTAACAACCAGGGCAAGAGTGGTCGTAAAATGGGGTGAAACTCGCTCAGCAAACGTTTCCGTTGGCAACAGAAATGTTGGTTCTGTTGTGCTTGCAAGTCGAGGACTACCTGTAATTGGGTTGGAGGGGACCTTGGAGGTCTTCTAGTCCAACCCCCTATTTAGGCAGGAAACCCTGGACCATTTCAGACGGATATTTGTCTAATCTCTCCTTAAAAACCTCCCATAATAGAACACCCACAACTTCTGGTGGCCAGTAGTTCCGTTGGTTAATTGTTCTCACTGCTAGGAAGTTTCTCCTTAATCCCAGGTTGCTTCTCTCCTTGATGAGTTTCCATCCGTTGCTTCTTGTCCTGCCTTCAGGGGCTTTGGAGAATAGCTTGACTCCCTCTTCTTTGGGGCAGCCCCTCAAATATTGGAAGACTGCTCTCATGTCCCTCCTAGTCCTTCTTTGCATTAAACTAGACATGCCCAGTTCCAGCATATGCTTTAGCCTCCAATCCCCTAATCTTCTTTGTTGCTCTTCTCTGCACTCTTTCCAGAGTCTCCACGTCTTTTTTAAACATTGTGCCGACCAAAACTGGATGCAATATTCCAAGCGTGGCCTTACTCAGGCATTAAAATGAGGAGGGGCTTTTCTTCCATCATTGTGGCCCCCTTTAGATAACCTCTGACAGTTCTTCCAGCTTGAGGTTCCTTCCTTGGTGACTGGGGGAGCAAATCCCATTGTGGCACCACCATGCTTTCCTTTGCCCTCTGCTTACAACCCACCGCTTACAAGCTCCGCTTACAAGCTCCGCTTACAAACCACCGCTTACAAACTACCACTTAAAACCTCTGCTTACAACCCACCGCTTACAACCTCTGCTTACAACCTCCGCTTACAACCTCCGCTTACAACCTCTGCTTACAACCCACCGCTTACAACCTCCGCTTACAATCTCCGCTTACAAACCACCGCTTACAACCTCCGCTTACAACCTCTGCTTACAAACCACCGCTTACAACCCACCGCTTACAAACCACCGCTTACAACCTCTGCTTACAACCCACCGCTTACAACCTCCACTTACAACCTCTGCTTACAAACCACCGCTTACAACCCACCGCTTACAACCCACCGCTTACAACCTCCGCTTACAATCTCCGCTTACAACCCACTGCTTACAACCTCCGCTTACAACCTCTGCTTACAAACCACCACTTACAAACCACCGCTTACAACCTCCGCTTACAACCTCTGCTTACAAACCACCGCTTACAAACCACCGCTTACAACCTCTGCTTACAACCCACTGCTTACAACCTCCACTTACAACCTCTGCTTACAAACCTCCGCTTACAACCTCTGCTTACAGCTCACTGCTTACAACCTCTGCTTACAAACCACCGCTTCAAACTCGCGCGGCTATCCACACATCCATTCAGGGGGGTGGCTGGGTTTCCACAACCACATTCTCCCGTCCTCTTCCAGGTATTCCGGATCGTCAGCATCTGCCTGGGGAACCCTCCCGCCATCTTCTGCTGGGAATATTACGACAAGGAGAAGAACTATCACAAGATTGGGCCCATCAGCCCCGCGAAGTTCTACCAAGACCACGTCAAGCCATTGTTTGACATGGAGAGCAAGGTAGGAAGATCTCGCCATGCAAACCAGCATGAAGTGATCATTTCCCTGATCCTGGAATCTCTCTCTCTCTTTTTTCTTTTTAGGGATCTGGGCACATTCCTCACCTGGAATCCCTTTTCTCAAGTCCATCCCAGCTGTGTCCCCCAGTGTGGCATCTCTCCCCAATATATTCAGCATCCCTCCCTTACTGAAACTAGAATTCCCTTTTTGGATTCCAACAGGAAGGGCAATTTGATTGAAATTCTCCTTTCTCCTGGCATACGGGAATCCCATGAGAAATTTGACCCCATGGTCTGTTCACTTATTTCACGGTTTCCGTAAACCACCCTAAGGTCCTGGGTTAGAAACCAGCAGACGGGGAGTTCTAGTCCCTCTTTCATCATGAAAGCTGTCTGGAGGCCTTTGATCCGATCACTAGGAGCTTGTGAATTCTAGGCCCCACCTTAGACATGAAAACCAGCTGGGTGACTTTGGCCCAATCACCAGGAGATAGTGAGTTCTAGTCCTGCCTTTGGCAGGAAAGAAGGCTGGGTGACTTTGGACCAATCACTAGGAGACAGTGAATTCTAGTTTGTGCCTTAGGCAGGAAAGGGAGCTGGGTGACTTTGGCCCAATCACCAGGAGACTGTGAGTTCTAGTCCCGCCTTAGACATGAAAACCAGCTGGGTGACTTTGGCCCAATCACCAGGAGATGGTGAGTTCTAGTCCCGCCTTAGGCATGAAAGCCGGCTGGGTGACTTTGGGCCAATCACCAGGAGACTGTGAGTTCTAGTCCCGCCTTAAACATGAAAGCCAGCTGGGTGACTTTGGCCCAATCACCAGGAGATTGGGAGTTCTAGTCCCGCCTTAGGCATGAAAGCCGGCTGGGTGACTTTGGGCCAATCACCAGGAGACTGTGAGTTCTAGTCCCGCCTTAAACATGAAAGCCAGCTTGGTAACTTTGAACCAATCAACAGAAGGCAGGGAGTTCTAGTCCCATGCTGACTGGGGAATTCTGGGAATTGAAGTCCACCAGTCTTTCAAGTGGCCAAATCAAAGTTGGACACCCCTGATTTAAACCATCCCGTCTGTCCGATAGGGAATCCCAGCCGAGTTAGAGGGGTTGCCCCTTCCTGCACCTGGCTGGCCCTAACATCCCCTCCCCCCTCTCCTCTCCGTCTCACAGGTGTGTCTGGTGAACGATCCTCGACCCCGGAACAAATACAACCAGCTCTACACCGTGGAGTATCTAGGCAACATGGTGGGAGGCAGAAGGACTCTTTACAACAACCAGCCGGTGGAGCTCTTGAAAAAAATGGTGGCCGCATCCATTCAGGATGGAGAGGTCAGCCTCTAGGACATGCCCCCCCACCCCCCGTGGTTGACCTCCCCCCCAAACTCTTCCTCTTCCTGACCATTGGCTCTTCTTTCTTCTCCCGTAGGCCGTGTGGTTTGGCTGCGATGTTGGAAAATGTTTTAATAGCAAGCTGGGCATCAACGATTTGAAGATGTAAGGTTTGGTGCAAGAGGGACCCTCCATGGGGAAGAGTGGGGGGGCTGCCCCTGGGGAACGCTTCCAAGCAGGAGCCCCGGTTTCCCTCAATTTGGGGTTCTTGTCCACACACAGAGGCCATGGTTTATTTTCTTATGTGTGCATTGTTTGATATATCAAATTTTATCGGTAAAGATATTTACTTATTTGTGTTCCTGTTTCTGTGAACATGCCTAATATATCTTCCGCCTCCTAATTTCCCAGCAACAAGCCTATGAGGTGGGATGGGCTGAGAGAAAGGGATTGGCCAAAGTCACCCAGCCGGCTTTCATGCCTAAGGCAGGACTAGAATTCCCAGTCCCCTGGTGATTGGCCCAAAGCCACCCAGACAGCTTTCATGCCTAGGATGGAACTAGAACTCACCATCTCCTAGTTTCTAGCCTGGTGTGTTAACCACCAGACCAAATTGGCTCAATGATACCCTGAGCTTATCAGGAGATGCATTTTTTTAGAAAAAGGGAGGTCAAAGGCCAGGTTTTTGGGGTGACTTTCTCCCTTCAGTCCCATCCAGCAAGGTATTGTGGGAGTTGAAGTCCACGCGGTGCTCCCAGCCCTAGTCCCCCCCCCTCATTCATAAACCTTTTTTGGCTGTTTGCAGATACAATCATGAGCTGATGTTCGGGGTGTCAGTCAAGAATATGAAGAAAGACGAGCGGCTGATTTTCGGGGACTCCATGATGACGCACGCCATGGTCATTACAGCCTTCACGAAGAAGGTAAGTTGCTTGGGAGAAATGTTCTCCCTGCCTTAAATTCATTGGTCCTAGAGATTGACAAGGTTTGATTGACTGATTATGGGTCATCAAAGGGATGTCAGCTCAACCATGACGTATAGGGCCTTCTCCATTAAGTATCATCTGGTTGGTGTCAACTCTTAGCAACCAGCTAGATCAGAGGTGTGGAACGATGGCCCTCTTATGAGATGTGGACTTCAACTCCCAGAATTCTTGAGCCAGCCATGTTGGCTGGCTCAGGAATTCTGGGAGTTGAAGTCCACAAGTCATAAATGGGGCCATCATTCTCCACTCCTGACCTAGATAGACCTTCTCCATGATCTGTCCCAAAGTCCTTCAAGACTTCCAGTTGTTGACCCATCGTTACGGTAGCTGAGTCCATTCCCCTTGCTCTTGGTTATCTTCTTGCCTTCCCTTCCACCTTTCCCACCACGATGAACTTCTCAGCTGTTCTTTGCGTTGATTGTTCTATCATGTCAGTTTGGCAGCCACCAAGATAGACCTTCTCCAGGTTGAGATGGGTCCAACCTGGTTTTCCAATGGTATCCCCATCACCACTAGAACTTAAGTTCATCCGTTAAAGTGGTGATGAGTCTCCACCATAGGAAGTCTTGAAGGACCAGGTATGGGACAAACCATCATTCAGAAGGACTATCCAGGCGGTCCCTGAGAGTCAAAACTTGATAGAACATAATCAGTCAGTCAGTGAAAGACCTAAATACTTTGAGAAGCCCATCATCGTGGAAAAGAAGGAAGAGAAGACCAGGGGTCTCCAAACTTGGCTACTTGATGACTTTGCGGACTTCCAGCAGTCAGAATTCCTCAGCCAGTCAAGAAATCAAAGTTGGAGACCCCCTGGAGAAGAGGACATGCTGGCTGGGGAATTCTGGGAGTTGAAGTCCACAAGATATCAAGGCTGGAGAACCCCTGGAGTAGAAGATAAGGTAGCTGAGAAATTCTGGGAGTTGAAGTCCACAAATCATAAAGTTGTTAAGCTTGGAGGCCCCTGGAGAAGAGGACATGCTGGCTGAGGAATTCTGGGAGTTGAAGTCCACAAGGTATCAAGGTTGGAGAACCCCTGGAGTAGAAGATAAGGTAGCTGAGGAATTCTGGGAGTTGAAGTCCACAAATCATAAAGTTGTTAAGCTTGGAGGCCCCTGGAGAAGAGGACATGCTGGCTGAGGAATTCTGGGAGTTGAAGTCCACAAGTCGTCAAGGTTGGGCCTCCCTGTTCTGGCAGCATCAAAACAGTGTCGTCCTAGCCTAAAACATGATGTTGGGAATTATTTAATAATCATATATATATGCATCATTCTTTATGTCAGGCTTTTCCTACATAAATCAAGATGTTTCACAGCCATAGTTCAGTGAAATCTCATTATATTATAAATTTATCCCCCTCACCCCTGGGAACACTGCCTAATGGTTATCCCCCTTACCAAGCACAGCAGTTCTCTTCCCTTTGAGCATTTCAGAATTCCCCCTCGGGCACCACTGCTTCATCCTGACCAACAATCCTGTTGCAGTTGTTTAAACATATTTTGCAATGATGCGGCTCATATATAAATATTCCCCCCCGGCGTTTAGCAGTTGCAAAACCAGGATGGCAGGAAGAGAAATTGGAAGAGAAGCAATTGTTGACAGCCAAATTAAAACCAGGAATGCTGGGCTGGCGGGGAGCTTGTTTGTCGTAGCAGCCAGTTGTCCAAATTTATGAAGCATTCTTGACTTCGGGACGCCAAGTAACAAAACAGGAAATTTTGCAAAAACTGCCGTTTTGGGGACATTTCCGTCGAAACTACTAGACTTAAAACAGTTTGTTTACTGACCATTCAAAGTTACAACGGCATTTTTAAAAAAATGACTTACAACCATTTTTCACACTTGTTGCAGCCTCTCCACGGGGATCAAAATTTGGATGCTTGGCAAATGACTTGTGTTTATGACGGTCGCAGTATCCTGGAGTCATGTGATTTCCCCCCTTTTGCAACCTTCTGACAAGCAAAACTCAGTTACTAACTTATCAGCTGCCGCTATTCACTTAACAACTGTGGGAAGAAAAAGGGGCAAAATTCACTAAAAAAAATTTGTCTCACTTAACAACAGAAACGTCAAGCTCCATGGTGGCCGTAAATCGAAGAATACCTGTCCAGTTTCAGTCATTTTCAATCCCAGGGAAGAGCGGTGTTACAGTCAGGTTTTTCTCACTGCCTGTGATTCCTTTTTTCCAGGAAGAACCGGAGGAGGGCTATGAGAAGTGGCGCGTGGAGAATTCGTGGGGTGAAGACCGTGGGAATAAAGGTACGGTGTCCCTGATGAAGGGGAGGTGAAGAGGGAGTGGGGGCTTTCAGGGTTGAGCCAGGGAGCGGGTAGCACATCCCCATGCGAGAAATCTGCTTTCTGACACCCACTCCCCAAATTATCTGCAAGAGTGTATGTCTGTCTGTCTGTCTCTCTCTCTCTCTCTCTCATTTGCCTATCATCTGCTTATTGTCTGTCTGTGTCTAGACCAGGGGTCAGCAACCCACAGCTCTGGGGCCGCATGTGGCTCTTTCATCCCTCTGCTGCAACTCCCAGTTGCTGGTCAGCTCCACAATTGATAGGGCTTTGGGTTAAGACAGGTAGAGGAAAAAGGATGCCGCGCTAGGAGGAGACTCTATGGTGGAGAGTCAGGAGAGGACAAAGGAGGCTGCGCTAGGAGGAGGCTCTATGGTGCGGGAACCAGACTTCTGTTCAGCTCCAGAACTGAACGGGGGCTTCTGGTTAGGACCTTTGTGGCTCTTTAAGTCTTTGTGCCCTAGGTAGGTAGGTAGGTGGGTGGGTGGGTGGGTGGGTGGGTAGATAGATAGATAGATAGATAGATAGATAGATAGATAGATAGATAGATAGATAGATAATTGAATGAATGAATGAAAATGAATGAATGAATGAATGAATGAATGAATGAATGAATGAATGAATACCACTCTATAAAGCCTTAGTAAGGCCACACCTGGAGTACTGCATCCAGTTTTGTTCGTCACCACACTATAAAAAAGATGTGGAGATTCTAGAAAGAATGCAGAGGAGAGCAACCAGGATGATGAGGGGACTGGAGGCTAAAACAGATGATGAACGGTTGCAGGAACTGGGCCTGGCTGGTCTAGTGAAGAGAAGGACCAGGGGAGACAGGAGAGCATCTTCCAATAGTTGAGGGGCTGCCCCAGAGAGGAGGAAGGGGGTCAAGCTCTTCTCCAAAGCACCCAAAGGCCAGAGAAGGAATAATGGATGGAAACTGATCAAGGAGAGATTCAACCTGGAAATAAGGAGAAACTTCCTGACATTGAGAAACAAGCAACCCATGGAAGAGAAGTGGCCTTCAGAAGTTGTGGGAGCTTCATCCCTGGAGGCTTTCAAGAAGAGACTGGGTGCCATTGGTCAGAAATGGTGTAGGGTCTCTTGCATGGGAGGGAGATTGGACTAGATGACCTCCAAGGTCCTTTCCAACTCTGTTATTCTATTCTATTCTATTCTATTCTATTCTATTCTATTCTATTCTATTCTATTCTATTCTATTCTATTCTATTCTATTCTATTCTATTCTATTCCATTCCATTCCATTCCATTCCATTCCATTCCATTCCATTCCATTCCATTCCATTCCTTCATAGGGGGCCATTTCAAGCTTTCAGGATTTAAACACAGCAAAGCTCCTCTGATTATAGATAGTCCTCAATTTACAACAATTCGTTTAGTGACCATTCAAAGGTACGCTGAAAAAAGTGACTTACGACCGTTTTCACACTTACGACCATTGCAGCGTCATCACGAGGAATCAAAATTCGGACGCTTTGGCAACTGAGTCATATTCATGACGGTCGCAGCGTCCCGGGGTCTCGTGATCCCCTTTTGCGACCGCCTGACCAGCAAAGTCAACGGGGGGGGGCAGATTCACTTAACAACCGCGTGACTAACTTCACAGCTGCAGTGATTCACTTATCAATCGGATCAAGAAAGGCCATAAAATGGGACAATACTCACTTAATGACTGCCTTGCTTAACAATAGACATTTGGGGTTCAATTGTGGTTGTAAGTCGAGGACTGCCCTTGTAGACATTCCTCTGGATTTGCCTTCTCCAGAGGCTTGGAGTAACCTACTGTGCAAAATTCCCCTTTTCCCGCAGAAGAAATTTGCAAGACCCTTTGGCAAAAAACACATTTTGTAAAGAGCGGCCTACTTTTTATTAAAAGGCGCGCCAGCTGCCGGGACCTGCAGCTCCATCAGATGAAGGGAGCTGTGGAAGACGAAAGCTGACGCCGTTTAATCGAAACTTTTGGCTGGGAAAAGAGGCTCTTTACAGTTGTGGCCAAAATTGGGGAAAACCTTTTGGGAAAAGTGTATTTTTGAGGTTTGATGGCTAATCACACCAATTTTTTTGGAGAGTTTCCAGATCATCCTATTCCACTGCTGGAATGGCCTGGGAATAGCCCAATGGAAAATCTATGGAGCCAACTAAAGAAACTGGTTAGTCAGAAGCGACCCAGCAATAAAACCCAGTTCATAGAAGCCATCATTCCATCTTGGCTTCACATGAGAACAGCTGCAGAACTAAAAGGCTTGGTTCCCTCCATGGGAAGACGTTGTAAGGCCGTCATTCCTGCTAAAGGCTACTCAACTAAGGATTAACTGACGGGATCATTTTTGTATATCTCGTTTTCTCTACATGTTTCACTTTTCTTCTTTATACTGCAACTGTTATTCTCATAGCAAATCCTTCCTAAAAGTTATTGCATTACATTCTTTATTAAATTATCTTTCCATTGATATGTAATTTTATGGTACTACTCCAAAAAAAAGTGGTACTTTTTTTTTTTTAATTTGATTTATATGTCGCTCTTTCCCGGAGACAATGTGTTACGCAACAGCCTTCATACTTTTGTATATTTATACAAAGTCATCTTATTGCCCCCACAAACTGGGTCCTCAATTGACCTACCTTAGGAAGGATGGAAGGCTGAGTCGACCTTGGGAGATTCGAACTTACAGTAATTGCAGACAGCTGGTGTTAATCACAATGCTTTTAGTCTGCTCAGCTATCCAGGCTCTAGTATCCAGGTAGTATTAGCTAGTTTTAGAAAATACACTTTTCCCAAAAGGTTTCCACAATTTTGGCCACTACTGTAGCTTGTGAAATCCTCAGGAACCCAAAAACACAACAAGGCGGACAAAACTTAGTCCCCAAATAATAACAAAAGAATTAAATCCTAGACAGGTAGTCAGTCCTTGACTTATGACAGTTTGTATAGTTGCCAGGTCACTGAAAAAAGTGACTTAACGACTGTTTTTCACCCCTGTGACTGTTGCAGCATCCCCCATTGGTCACATTATTTCACAAATGACTCACATTTATGACAGTTTTCAGAGTCTCGGCGATCACCTGACCAGCAAAGTTCATTTTAACAGCTGTGTTACTAACTTAACATCTGCAGTGATTCGCTTAACAAGGGGGCCAAGAAAGGCCATCAAAATGGGACACTACTCACTTAACAAATGTCGTGCTTAGCAATAGACATTTGGGGCTTGGTTGCGTCGTAAGTTGCAGGCGTACCTGTATTGGGCTCCGTTGCGGTTGTAAGTTGAGGACTTACCTCTATTGGGCTGAATTCCAGTCATAAATTGAGGACTTACCCGTACTGGACTCACTTATAGTTGTCAGTCAAGGACTTACCTTACTTACGGTCGTACATCGAGGACTTACCTGTATTGGTGAGTCTTGGTGGTGCAGCGGACTAAAGTGCTGTTAAGTAAGCACTTATTGTGCTTACTGCCTGCAATTACTGCGAGTTCAAATCTCACCAGGCTCAATTTATTTATTTATTTATTAGTTCAATTTATATGCCGCCCTTCTCCGGAGACTCAGGGCGGCTTACAATGCATTAAGTCAAGGTTGACTCAGCCTTCCATCCTTCCGAGGGAGGTAAAATGAGGACCCGGATTGTGGGGGCCATAAGCTGACTTTGTATAAAAAAAGAACACTGCTTGGGGGGGGCCGAAAACCCTACTAAGCAGGTATATACAAAAGTATGAAGGCTGTTGCTTAACGCATTGTAAGCCACCCTGAGTCTCCGGAGAAGGACGGCATATAAATCCAATTAAATAAATAAATAAATATTGGGCCCAGTTGCATTCGTAAGTCGAGGACTACCTGAGCAAGTTCGTTTGGAAGTGGAGTCTGGCTGGGATTCAGACACTGACGTCAAACCTCTAAGGCGGGGGGAGGGATGGAGAGCGAGAAGTTAGGGAGGAAGTCAGAAACCTTTCTTGGGGTCTCGCCACACCTTTCCTGCCAAGCCTCCCTCCCCCCATTCCCAAGCAGGGTGGGGGGGGGGAAGGGGCTCCCACTGGCTGCCCTGACCTCTCCCCCCACGTCAGAGGGCATTGTTCCCACTGCAAAGGGACTTCCTCCGATAATGCAGGAATTTCCTCAGCCCCTGAGGTTATCAAATCTGCTTTTTCTTGAGTTTTCTTTCCAAAAACACTCGCTGAAATCTCCGTGTTCCCTGTACATTTTGTCCTGGGGTTTGTGTTTTTTTTCCAAGCGAGAGAAAGTACAAAGGCCACATTTTGCATCGTGGGGGCTGAATCCTCAGTTTCCCCTTTTCCTGGCCGTCAGCACACCTTGAAATCACACTCACACAATCAGCTGGCCTGGCTTTAAGAGGGGTGGACTTCAACTCCCAGAATCCCCCAGCCAGCCTGCTTTAAGATGGGAGGGCTTCAACTCCCAGAATCTCTCAGCCAGCATCCTTTAAGAGGAAAGGACTTCAACTCCCAGAATCCCCCAGCCAGAATGCTTTAAGATGGGTGGACTTCCACTCCCAGAATCCCCCAGCCAGCCATGTTTTAAGAGGGGAGGACTTCCACTCCCAGAATCCCCCAGCCAGCCATGCTTTAAGAGGGGAGGACTTCCACTCCCAGAATCCCCCAGCCAGCCATGCTTTAAAGTGAGTGGACTTCCACTCCCAGAATCCCCCAGCCAGCCATGCTTTAAGAGAGGCAGACTTCCACTCCCAGAATTCCCTAGCCAGCCATGCTATAAGAGGGGTGGACTTCCACTCCCAGAATTCCCCAGCCAGCCATGCTATAAGAGGGGTGGACTTCCACTCCCAGAATCCCCCAGCCAGCCATGCTTTAAGAGAGGCAGACTTCCACTCCCAGAATTCCCTAGCCAGCCATGCTATAAGAGGGGTGGACTTCCACTCCCAGAATTCCCCAGCCAGCCATGCTATAAGAGGGGTGGACTTCCACTCCCAGAATCCCCCAGCCAGCCATGCTTTAAGAGGAGTGGACTTCCACTCCCAGAATCCCCCAGCCAGCCATGCTATAAGAGGGGAGGACTTCCAGTCCCAGAATCCCCCAGCCAGCCATGCTTTAAGAGGGGAGGACTTCCAGTCCCAGAATCCCCCAGCCAGCCATGTTTTAAGAGGGGAGGACTTCCACTCCCAGAATCCCCCAGCCAGCCATGCTTTAAGAGGGGTGGACTTCCACTCCCAGAATCCCCCAGCCAGCCATGCTATAAGAGGGGAGGACTTCCAGTCCCAGAATCCCCCAGCCAGCCATGTTTTAAGAGGGGAGGACTTCCACTCCCAGAATCCCCCAGCCAGCCATGCTTTAAGAGGGGTGGACTTCCAGTCCCAGAATCCCCCAGCCAGCCCTGCTTTAAGAGGGGTGGACTTCCACTCCCAGAATCCCCCAGCCAGCCATGCTTTAAGAGGGGTGGACTTCCACTCCCAGAATCCCCCAGCCAGCCATGCTTTAAGAGGGGTGGACTTCCACTCCCAGAATCCCCCAGCCAGCCATGCTTTAAGAGGGGTGGACTTCCAGTCCCAGAATCCCCCAGCCAGCCCTGCTTTAAGAGGGGTGGACTTCCACTCCCAGAATCCCCCAGCCAGCCATGTTTTAAGAGGGGAGGACTTCCACTCCCAGAATCCCCCAGCCAGCCATGCTTTAAGAGGGGAGGACTTCCACTCCCAGAATCCCCCAGCCAGCCATGCTTTAAAGTGAGTGGACTTCCACTCCCAGAATCCCCCAGCCAGCCATGCTTTAAGAGAGGCAGACTTCCACTCCCAGAATTCCCTAGCCAGCCATGCTATAAGAGGGGTGGACTTCCACTCCCAGAATTCCCCAGCCAGCCATGCTATAAGAGGGGTGGACTTCCACTCCCAGAATCCCCCAGCCAGCCATGCTTTAAGAGGGGTGGACTTCCACTCCCAGAATCCCCCAGCCAGCCATGCTATAAGAGGGGAGGACTTCCAGTCCCAGAATCCCCCAGCCAGCCATGCTTTAAGAGGGGAGGACTTCCAGTCCCAGAATCCCCCAGCCAGCCATGTTTTAAGAGGGGAGGACTTCCACTCCCAGAATCCCCCAGCCAGCCATGCTTTAAGAGGGGTGGACTTCCACTCCCAGAATCCCCCAGCCAGCCATGCTATAAGAGGGGAGGACTTCCAGTCCCAGAATCCCCCAGCCAGCCATGTTTTAAGAGGGGAGGACTTCCACTCCCAGAATCCCCCAGCCAGCCATGCTTTAAGAGGGGTGGACTTCCAGTCCCAGAATCCCCCAGCCAGCCCTGCTTTAAGAGGGGTGGACTTCCACTCCCAGAATCCCCCAGCCAGCCATGCTTTAAGAGGGGTGGACTTCCACTCCCAGAATCCCCCAGCCAGCCATGCTTTAAGAGGGGTGGACTTCCACTCCCAGAATCCCCCAGCCAGCCATGCTTTAAGAGGGGTGGACTTTCACTCCCAGAATCCCCCAGCCAGCCCTGCTTTAAGAGGGGTGGACTTCCACTCCCAGAATCCCCCAGCCAGCCATGCTTTAAGAGGGGTGGACTTCCACTCCCAGAATCCCCCAGCCAGCCATGCTTTAAGAGGGGAGGACTTCCACTCCCAGAATCCCCCAGCCAGCCATGCTTTAAGAGGGGTGGACTTCCAGTCCCAGAATCCCCCAGCCGCGTGAGTCCACCCACCCCCTTAAAGGCTGGAGAATTCTGGGACTTGAAGTCCACAACTCTTGAAATTGCCAACGTTGTACATTCCTGTGTTAGACAAATCTCTGATCGGCAGTCATCAAAGGACTGAACATCTCCAGACCTTCAGAGTCTCTAAGTTCTCATCTCCATCTCCTCCTCCTGTGACGGTGGCTTTGTAAGCGACGATTCAGTGGATGCAACTTGCCTGAACCGGATCGTAGGAGAAGTGGGCTTGTCCCCCAGGAAGTGGGCTGGGGAGGCCAGTGAAGCGCGATGAAGCACAATTCCTCTGAACAGAATGTAGGCCTCTGTGTGTGTGTGAGAGAGAGAGAGAGGTGGGTTTCAGCGGGTCCTGACTAGTTCTGGAGAACCGGTAGTAAATATTCTCACTGCTCCCTCCCCCATCTATTCTCTGCCTCCCAAGTCCCAGCTGATCGGGAGGAAATGGGGATTTTGCAGTATCCTTTCCCTGGAGCGGGGAGGAAATGGGGATTTTGCAGTAACCTTCCCCTGGAGCGGGGAGGAAATGGGGATTTTGCAGTATCCTTCCCCTGGAGCGGGGAGGAAATGGGGATTTTGCAGTATCCTTCCCCTGGAATGGGGAGGAAATGGGGATTTTGCAGTATCCTTCCCCTGGAGCGGGAAGGAAATGGGGATTTTACAGTATCCTTCCCCTGGATTGGGGTGGAAATGGAGATTTTACAGTATCCTTTCCCTGGAGTGAGGTGGAAATGGAGATTTTACAGTATCCTTCCCCTGGATTGGGGTGGAAATGGAGATTTTACAGTATCCTTCCCCTGGATTGGGGTGGAAATGGAGATTTTACAGTATCCTTTCCCTGGAGTGAGGTGGAAATGGAGATTTTACAGTATCTTTCCCCTGGATTGGGGTGGAAATGGAGATTTTACAGTATCCTTCCCCTGGATTGGGGTGGAAATGGAGATTTTACAGTATCCTTCCCCTGGAGTGGGGAGGAAATGGGGATTTTGCAGTATCCTTCCTCTGGATTGGGGTGGAAATGGGGATTTTGCAGTATCCTTCCCCTGGAATGGGGAAGAAATGGGGATTTTGCAGTATCCTTCCCCTGGAGTGGGGTGGAAATGGGGATTTTGCAGTATCCTTTCCCTGGAGCGGGGAGGAAATGGGGATTTTGCAGTATCCTTCCCCTGGACTGCCCCTTGCAGCCTAGTGGTTACAGCTTCCTGACTCTCCCTCCTCCCCTGTTCTCCTTCTAGGTTACCTGCTGATGACGGACGACTGGTTCTCGGAGTTTGTGTACGAAGTGGTCGTGGACCGCAAACACGTGCCAGAGGAAGTCCTGGAGGTGCTGAACCAGGAGCCCTTCTGCCTGCCCGCCTGGGATCCCATGGGGGCTCTGGCCCACTGAGCAGTCGGGAGAAGGAGGCGACCCCCCCCCCTCTCCTTCTGGGTCAACTCCAAGCCGGCGGGAGTCCCGGAAAGGGGGGGGGGTCTGCAGCATGGGATGGGTGGGGGGACCGACTTCCCAGTTAGAGGTGCTAACATTCATACATACCCCACCCACCCTTCAGAAGCTGCTGTCCACCTCTGGCCAGGTGTGTGTGGGGGGTGGGGGTCGTCTCCTCACATCGGCATTTCTGCTTTTCATTGTAACACGGTGCCACTTTTTTTTTTAAAAAAAAAAATGGCTTTTTAAACTCATCTTAACGCACTCATTCTAAAGCGGGGAAGGGGTTCTTTTGAACGAGCTGTCTACAGAAAAAAATGAAATATGGAGATTTTAGTAGGACTCTTTCTAAACCAGAAATGGAGGGTTTTGCACCATTGAATCGAGATGCACCGTTTTGTGGGGGGGGGAGGATGGATCCCCCTCGGAGGTCCTTAGCCTGCTGCCTCGTCGGAGGATAAAATTCGGGGCGATGTTGGGTCTGTTATCCTGTCATTTCTACCTGTC
The DNA here is from genome assembly GCA_030761175.1 of Masticophis lateralis. NCBI lineage: Eukaryota > Metazoa > Chordata > Lepidosauria > Squamata > Colubridae > Masticophis > Masticophis lateralis. The sequence continues at coordinate 2,406,557 of JAUDYJ010000001.1, read as the reverse complement.
CCATCTTTTTCAGGCTGGTTTTTCCGACAACCTGGTGGCCGATTTCCTTTACTGAATTCTATTCAAAGCAAAAAAAAAATAATAATAACAGAAGGAAAATATATCTTAACATCCATAATGGCCTCCGGACCGATAACTGGACAGTCCGCGATGCGTCTTACCTGAGGGCACCAGGTTGGAGAAGATTTTCTTTTTTTTTTTTCTTTTGCTCAACAGGATTCCAGTTGGCGGGATCTCCTTTTGGTGGGATCTCCCCTTGGCGAGATCCCCCCTTCCCCATGGGGAAGGCAGAGCGAACAATTGTTATAAAAACAAGCCAGCCAAGAAACCTGCCCCACCCCCCAGTGAAAGGGAAGCATTGAAAAATAATAATAAATAAATAAATAAACCGCATTTCGTATGCCCTCAACAACTCTTATGGTGCTATGAAGTATTTTAATTAAAACACTTGCCTGAATGAAGTTTTTGGTCTCCTGGTTTGATCTTAGGGACTAGCGCCTTGCAAAGGGAGATGGAAACGACCTATGAATGGGATTGGATTGGATTAATTAGAAGGAATAAAAACAGTTTTGTTTTGTTTTGTTTTTTGCTGGTCCAATATCCATAAAAAGGTTGCACAGCAATTTAGAGCACATCACAGGTAGCCCTCGACTTACAACCACTCGTTTAGTGACCAAAGTTATAACAGCACCGGAAAAAAGGTGACTTATGTCTGTGATTCACACTTACGACCATTGCAGCATCCCCGTGGTCATGTGATCAACGTTCAGATGCTTGGCAACTGATTCATATTTATGACGGACCGGGGTTGTGTTAATCCCCTTTTGCAACCTAACAAAATTAATAGGGGAAGCTGGACTCACTTAACAACAATCACAGTCTCCTGATTGGACCAAAGTCCCCCGGTTGGTTTTCATGGCTAAGGCAGGACTAGAACTCACAATCTCCTGGTCATTGGTTGAAATTCAACCAACCAGCTTCTATGCCTAAGGCGGGACTAGAACTCACAGTCTCCTCGCAATTGGCCCAGAATCACCCAGCTGTCTTTCATGGCTAAGGCAGGACTAGAACTCACAATCTCCTGGTCATTGGTTGAAACTCAACCAATTCAACCAATGGCTAAGGCGGGACTAGAACTCACCCAACCTAGGACTAGAACTAATCGTCTCCTGGTGATTGGTTGAAAGTCACCCAACGGCTTCTATGCCTAAGGCGGGACTAGAAAGTTCTGAATTAGCCGCAGGGAGACCCGAGTTCCAATCTACCCTCCAAGCTCCACCAGGAAATTTGAGCTGAGCTCGCTCTCTCTCTCTCTCTCTCTCTCTCAGCCCCACCTACCTTGCAGGGTTCAAGAGAGGGCCGGGGGCCTTCCTGAGAGGCAGAAAATGATAAATAAATATTTTTGCAGCCTTGGCATTTTTTAAAAAAATTCCTTCCCTGATGGTTTTGCAGGCAGCATCGGCTTTGATCTGCAAGCCTCACAGGCGTGTTTTTTTTTTCTTTTTCTTTGCCCCAGAATCAAAAGCAGGAGTCTTAACCATTCCCCCAAGAGAAAAATTGTGCATCTTACAGAATAATTGGAAATTGGAAGGGGCCATCGAGGTCTTCTAGTCCAACCCCCTGCTTAGGCAGGAAATCCTACACCACTTCGGACTAATGGTTACCCAACCTCTTCCTAAAAACCTCCAGTGATGGAGCATTCACAACTTCTAGTGGCAAGCTGTTCCGCTGGTTAATTGTCCCTACTGTCTGGAAATTTCTCCTTAGTTCTTGGTTGCTTCTCCCCTTGATTAGTTTCCATTCGTTGCTTCTCCTGCTTTGGAGAATAAATTGACCCCCAACTCTTCTTTGGGGCAGCCCCTCAAAATATTGGAAGGCTGCTATCGTATCCCCCCCCCCCACCCTCCCCAAAGTCCTTCTTTCCTCTAAACCAGCCAAACGCAAATCCTGCAACTGTTCTTCATAGGTTTTAGTTTTTCACACTTACGACCGTTCACGGGATCAAAATTCAGAGGCTGGACCGCTGACTCAGATTTACGACGGTCGCAGTGTCCCAGGGTCCTTCTGGCCAGCAAAGTCCATGGGGAAGCTGCATTCGCTCCACAACCGTGTGATTCACTTAACGGGACCGCAGGGATTCACTTAAGAGCCGCGGCCAGAAGGCCCGTAAAGCAGAGCCAAGTTCATTTAGCCAACGTCTTGCTTAGCAACGGAAACATTGGGCTCAATTGTCGTAAGCGGAAGTACTAACAGTGGCCTACAGAGGGCAGCAGTGGCTCCTTGGGGGGGGACTGTGAAAGTGTCAGGGATGGAGCTGGGGAAGTGGGGGGGGTCTTGGAGATAATTCCCTCCCCCTCTCCTCACCATTATTATTTGCATTATTATCTTTTACTTTTTTGGACTTTTTAAAAATATTATTTGGCATTATTTTTACAAATAAGGCAGTGAATCTATCTGTAGCACCTTCCCCCTCTTCCAGGTAGTCCTTGACTTACAACCGTTCATTTAGTGACCAAAGTTACAATGGCACTGAAAAAAGCCACTTGGGACCATTTTTCACACTCACGGCCGTGGCAGCACACACACACACACACACACACCCCAGGTCACGTGATACAAATTCAGCAGCTGACTCGTACTTATGACCATTGCGGTGTCCGGGAGTGACGGGATCCCCTTTTCCGACCTCCCAACAAGTGTCCCTGGGGAAGCCGGATTCACTTAAGGACAGGGTGACAAACGGCTGCGGTGGTTCACTTAACGATGGTGGCAGGAAAAGTCGTAAAATGGGACAAAACTCACGCGCTGTCTGCGCTTCGCAAGGGAACTTTTGGGCTCGTCATGAGGACTAGCTGCATTATTACAAATAAGGCAAGGTGGTGAATTGCACACAATACTCCCTCCTCCTCCATTCCTCACCACAACAACCCTGTGAGGTGGGCTGGGCTGCGAGAGAGAGAGAGAGAGAGAGGGCTTTTCCCTTCCCTTTCTTTCCAACCACTCCTTTTCCTTGCTGGCCCTGTCCAGGAACAGCCCAGGCTGGTCAAAGATTGGGGGGGGAGACAAATGAAAGCAGCCCCCTCCAACAAGAGGACGCCCTGCAATTTCTAGCCTTTCTGGGGGGCCCCAGTTGGTGAGGTGGCACCCCAAGATGGCTCTGCCCTTCTAGTAGAAGGTGGAAAGCTGCCCCCAGCACAGAGGACAACGGCCCTTCAATCCCAGTGATTAAGGGGGGGGGGGTGTTTCTATGCCCAAAGCTTGTCCTCCATGGGTGTGCAAAAGGGGGGTCTTTTTGCTCCAAGCCCTTCCTCTATGAGTGTGCAATAGGGGAGGGGTCTTTATGTCCCAATCCCATCCCCTCATGATTATGCAAAAGGGGAGGGGTCTTCTGTGCCCCAAGACCTTCCCCCTAAGTGTGCAAAAGGGGAGAGGTCTTGTGGGCTCCAAGCCCCTCATGAGTGTGCAAAAGGGGAGGAGCCTTTACATCCCAAACCCCTCCCCCCATGATTATGCAAAAGGGGAGGGGTCTTCTGTGCCCCAAGACCTTCCCCCTAAGTGTGCAAAGGGGGAGGGGTCATGGACCCCAAGCCCTTCATGATTGTGCAAAAGGGGAGGAGCCTTTATGTCCTAATCCCCTCCCCCCATGATTATGCAAAAGGGGAGGGGTCTTCTGTGCCCCAAGACCTTCCTCCAAGTGTGCAAAAGGGGAGGGGTCTTGTGGGCTCCAAGCCCCTCATGAGTGTGCAAAAGGGGAGGAGCCTTTACATCCCAAACCCCTCCCCCCATGATTATGCAAAAGGGGAGGGGTCTTCTGTGCCCCAAGACCTTCCCCCTAAGTGTGCAAAGGGGGAGGGGTCATGGACCCCAAGCCCTTCATGATTGTGCAAAAGGGGAGGAGCCTTTATGTCCTAATCCCCTCCCCCCATGATTATGCAAAAGGGGAGGGGTCTTCTGTGCCCCAAGACCTTCCTCCAAGTGTGCAAAAGGGGAGGGGTCTTGTGGGCCCCAAGCCCCTCATGAGTGTGCAAAAGGGGAGGAGCCTTTATGTCCCAAACCCCCCATGATTGTGAAAGGGGGAGGGGTCTTCTGTGCCCCAAGACCTTCCCCCAAGTGTGCAAAAGGGGAGGGGTCTTCTGTGCCCCAAGACCTTCCCCCAAGTGTGCAAAAGGGGAGGGGTCTTCTGTGCCCCAAGCCCCTCATGAGTGCGCAAAAGGGGAGGAGCCTTTATATCCCAAACCCCTCCCCCCATGAGTTGCAAAAGGGGAGGGGCCTTGTGTGCCCCACGCCAATCCCCATGAGTGTGCAAAAAGGGTTCCCCTCCTCCATAGGGGTGCAACTCAACAGTCTCCTTTCTTCCTGCTTGCAGGGAAGGGAGGGAATGTTGGGGTCACCGGCCCCCTTCATCTGGGGGCCGTTTCTGCTCAGGCCCCCCCATCCCAGAAGAGGGTCTGAGGTTGCCACGAACCCCGGATTCTGGTTCCTCCCCCACCCCCCTTCAAATCACCACTGATTCCGATCATTCGTTGCAGCTCACGAACGCCGCTGCCTTATACTTTATTTCTATCTTTTATTCATTTTTCATTAAAAAAAAAAATCGGGGCTCCTATCAGATTTCTTTTAGATTTCTGCAAACACCCCAGAAGCCCCTCAAAGTTTTTCCAATCAGGGAACAAAACAGAATTGCAATATCTATATTCATATTATTATGAATTATTACACATCAATTTGAGGTTCGTAGAAGCAGAGGGGTGGAAGGGACCCTGGAGGTCCTCTAGTCTAACCCCTGCCTAAGGCAGGCCTAACAGGTACAGCCATTGCAACTTCAGCCCAAAATATAATTTAAATATCACTCCATCCTCTTTAAGGGGTCTCCTGTGAGGGGCTGATACCCCCCTCCTGAAATCTCTCCTTTTTAATCAAATATACTGGCCACAGTGGCCCCTCCTCATTTTTTGCAAAACCATAGGGACAACCAGGCGAGCAAGTTCAGATAGTCCTTGATTTATGACCTTTCGTTTAATGACCGTTCAAAGTTACGACGGCCTTGGAAAAAAGTGACTTAGGACCATTTTTCACACTTACGACACACTTCACATTAAAACGCAGACGTTTGGCAACCGACTCGTATTTACGACGGTTGAGTGTCCTGGGGTCACGCGATCCCCTTCAGACGACCTGGCAAGCAAAATCAATGGGGAAGCCGGGTTCACTTAACAACCGTGTGATTAACTTAACGACTGTGGTGCTCCGTGGAAAGGTCGAAAAATGGGGCAAAACTCCCTTAACGACTGTCTCACTTAGCAACAGAAATTTGGGGCTCAGTTATATTCTTACCTGTATTATACAATCTGGTATAATAAAAAACATATACAGGTAGTCCTCGATTTACAACAGTCCCTTTAGTGACCGCTCAACGTTATAAGAACACTGAAAAAAGTGACTTATGCCCATTTTTCACACTTTCACACACCGTCCCACATGATCATGAGATCAAAATTCAGCCCTTTGGCAACTGCCTCATATTTATGACGGTCGCAAGATCCCCTTTTGCGACCTTCGGAGAAGCAACATCAACGGGGAAGCCAGATTCACTTAACGGCGGGTGATTCACTTAACAACGGTGGCAAGAAAGCTCATCAAAGGCGGGGGGCAGGAAACTCACCTAACCTAACTTCAGAAGTTGTGGGAGCGTCATCCCTGGAGGCTTTCAAGAAGAGACTGGACTGCCATCGGTCAGAAATGGTGTAGGGTCTTCTGCTTGGGTGTGGGGTTGGACTAAATGACCTCCAAAGGTCCCTTCCAACTCTCTTAATCTGTATCTCTAACCACTGTCTCGTTTAGCAGTCTTGGGCTCCATTGTGATCTTAAATCCAGAGCCACCTGTATAAAAACCATTTAGTATAATATCGATTATACAAATAATGTACAAAAGAATATTAATGAGAGCACGCTATAAATCCTGCCTCAGTTTCTCCCCTCGACACGTAAGGAACCTTGCTTTAGTTTCTGACTTGGGACGCATTTTATGAGTTGTGGGGGGAAAGTAGCAGTAACAGAGTTGTAAGGGAACTTGGAGGTCATCCAGCTCAACCCCGCTGCTCAGGGCAGGAAACCTACACTTGGGATTCGAACCGCCGAACTGTCGACCTTGCGGATCGACAAGCTCAGCGTCTTAGCCACTGAGCCACCTAACCTGGTGTGTATTTATATGCTCCCGGATATTTAAAAAAAAAAAAACTCTCGTGTTTTTCCCCCTCTCACGTTTATCTGCCTTAAAGCAAAAGGGGAGGGGAGGAGGAGAAGGGGGGCTGCGTGCACGTGTCGTGGGAAAGAGGCTGGGACCAAGAAGAGACCAACTTCGCCGCTTCTCCCCAGCCCCCAAGAGGGTTCCCCCTGCTCCATGAGGACTCGAACCTCCGCCAGCAGCTCCCAACCCCCGATCTCCTCCTTGCCTCCCGACCGCCCCCTCCCCATCAAGCCCAGCCCCAGCCCAACCCACCCTCGGCAGCTGATCCCTCCCGGCGCTTTGGAGATCTGGTGTCTCCTTCAATGGATTCACCACCTCCAGGCGGAGAGCCGCAGCCGCGATCCCGGGGGAAGCTGAAACTTTACTAAGAAGACTTTCTCGGGAAAGACGGGAGCGAAGGCAAGGAAGGAAGGAAGGAAGGAAGGAAGGACGCCAGAAAGAAAGAGTAGGTGTCTTGGGGAGCTTTTGAACTCCGGACCATGTGAGAACCGGCTGCAGAATTCCTCCTGCCTTCTGCTTGTACCCAAAATGTCCAGATTGGGGTGAAACCGACTCAACAAGACTTTGCAAAGAAGCTCTTGCTAAAACAGGTAATTTTTAATTGCACGCTATTAGCTTCTCCCTCTCTCCCTCTCTCCCTCTCTCTCTCTCTCTCTCTCCTTAAATCTATTTTATTATCCTGGATGCAAAACTAGAGGTAGGGCAAAGATTTTTTTCCCCCATGCCATGCTGAGGTTTTGCTTTCTCTCCGTTGCTAACTTCAAGGCAAGGCAGGGATGGGTGCGTAAGGCAAGTGTGTTACACCAGACAAGGTTGCTTTAATTCGGCCGGAGGGTGTCTCCTAGGTGTACAACCAGGAGACAGATCCTCTCCCAGCACCGCCCCCCTCCCTAAATAAAAATAAAAATAAAATCAAAGGTCCCTTGTAGAGAGTTGGGCTTTGAACTTATTTCTTTCAAAGGTTTTTCTTCCTTCCTTCCTTCCTTCCTTCCTTCCTTCCTTCCTTCCTTCCTTCCTTCCTTCCTTTTTTCCCTCCATCCCCCTTCCTTCCTTCCTTCCTTCCTTCTTTCCTTCCTTCCTTCCTTCCTTCCTTCCTTCTTTCCCTCCATCCCCCTTCCTTCCTTCCTTCCTTCCTTTCCTTCCTTTTCTTGGTCCGTCCACTCTTCCCACTTGTCCCTGTCTGGAGGATGACGAATTGGAACCCTAAATGTGTTTGCACAATATTTAACAAAGTGGGGTGTAACAATTTATTTAGCTCTTTCTGCCACAGATCAAAATCTGGGTTTTTAAGGGAATAGGGAAGAGGTTTTGAGTGGGACCTCAAATCTGGCTGAATGGTAGGATAAACGATTGAGGGAGCGAGGTCTGTCACACCTACTGAAGAGAAGGTTTGGGTGGGGGCATGAGAGCATCTTCCAGGATTTGAGAGCCTGCCCCAAAGAAGAGGGAGTCAAATTATTTTCCAAAGCACCCGAAGGCAGGACAAGAAGCAATGGATGGAAAACTAATCAAGGAAACATCCAACCTAGAGTTAAGGAGAAATTTCCTATCAGTGTTATCCTGTATTCTGTTGCATCTGGACCACAAATATTGCCGCTAAATTGTAATTTATCTTAAAGCAGCGCCCGTGAAAAATGTATGAAAATATGAGGATAGTGTCAACCCAAAAGAAGAGGGTTTTTTAAAAAATTTGATTTATATGCCGCCCTTCTCCGGAGACTCAGGGCGGCTTACAATGCGTGAAGCAACAGCCTTCATACTTTTGTACATTTATATAAAGTCAGCTTATGGCCCCCACAAACTGGGTCCTCAATTGACCTACCTTAGAAAGGATGGAAGGCTGAGTCAACCTTGAGCCTGGGGAGATTCGAACTTACAGTAATTGCAGGCAGCTGGAGTTAATCACAATGCTTTTAGTCTGCTGAGCTATCCAGGCCCTTCTATTTTCTCTTCCTCACCAAACGCTCGCTGAGTTTGCTAGTTTTCTTGCCGACGTTTCATGTCCCAACTAGGGAACATCATCAGTGCTAGAAGGAAGTGGGGTTTGCAAAGAGGGAACAGGACAAAATGAAAAGAAAATGGAAACCCATCAAGGAAAAAAACCAACCTAGAATGAAGGAGAGACATTCCTGACGGTTAGAACAATTAAGCAGTGGAACAGTTTGCCACCAGAAGTTCTGGGTGCTGGACAGCCATTTGTCTGAAATGATATAGCTCTCTTGCTTGAACAGGGGGATGGACTAGAAGACCTCAAAGGTCCCTTTCAGTCCTAGGAATCTATATTCTGGGTGTGGGTTGAAACACAACCACCCTTTAATCAGGGCTACATAAAAAGAACACGTGACATCAATTTTAGGACTGAGAATTTCTCTTCCACAGTATTTTGGCCTTTTTCCCTTCAAGAGACGAGGGTGAATTTCCTACCCAGGTGATGCAAGATGCCCTCACTCAACTTTCCTCTTTAAATAAGTGATGCTTAGTGAGAAGTTGTCAAGAAAAGGAAGCTCATATTTTTCAAAAGAGAAGTAGAGTTTGGGATGCTGAAGGGAGCCTTGGGCGTGTCAAGATAGGCTGATTTTTTTCCATTTTTCCCAGCCCTCGCTTGAATTTTTTTGAATGGTGTGGCTTGAAAGCTGATGAATAAAACTTGAATTTAAGAAAGGAAATGGTGTAGATTTGGGGAGGGGGGAATCCACAAAGAAAGAAAGACCAGGGGAGATCGGGGGCGGGGGGAGACCTCCGTGCCGTCCGGTGTGCTCTGAAGACCCTATTATTCCAACAAGCCGGTCTGATGTGACGACAATTTTAACAGGGGTTGTTAAAATGGTTTTAAAATGGTTTTAGCTGGGAGTTTTAAATTTGGCCAACAGGATTGAATTATTTTAATTGGTTTTTAAATTTTGTCTTGTATATTATTTTTTACCATGGCTGTTCACCGCCCTGAGTTCTTTGGGAGAAGGGCGGTATATAAATATATATATTTTTTAAAATTAGATTTATATGCTGCCCTTCTCCGGAGACTCAGGGCAGCTTACAATGCGTTAAGCAATAGCCTTTATACTTTTGTATATTTTTACACAAAGTCAGCTTATTGCCCCCATAAACTGGGTCCTCAATTGACCTACCTTAGAAAGGATGGAAGGCTGAGTCAACCTGGAGCCTGGTGAGATTCGAACATACTTTAATTGCAGACAGCTGGTGTTAAATTACAGTGCTTTAGTCTGCTGCGCCACAGGCTCTTTTATTTAATTTATTTAATTAAATAATTAAATAAATAAATAAATGATAGCATCTTCCAATATTTGAGGGGCTGCCACAAAGAAGATTTGGGGGGGGGTCCACCTCTCCTCCCAAGCACCTGAGGGGAGGACAAGAAGCAACGGATGGAAACAAATTAAGGAGAGAAGCAACCTAGAGGGAATTTCTTGACAGTGAGGACAATTAACCAGTGGAACAGCTGGCCACCAGAAGTTGTGGGAGCTCCATCACTGGAGGTTTTTAAGAAGAGGCTGGACAGCCATTTCTCTGAAATGATATAGGGTCTCCTATTTGAGCAGGGGGCTGGACTAGATGACCTCCAAGGTCCCTTCCAACTCCGTCATTGTGTAATTCTGTAAAAAAAAATCCAGGGTCTCTGCTTGTTTGTTCACAATCCCAGAAAAATGACATTCCGTAGGTGAGTTGTTTCTTCTTTTTTCCCCAATTTTTTTTGAAGTTTATTATAATATAAAATACAAATGGAAATGAGGATAATCTGGGAATAAGGAAAGGAAAAGAAGGAAAAGCCCCTATTTTATTTTATTTTTTTTAATTTGATTTATATGCCGCCCTTCTCCGGAGACTCAGGGTGGCTTACAATGCGTGAAGCAATAGCCTTCATACTTTTGTATATTTATCCAAAGTCCGCTTATTGCCCCCACAAACTGGGTCCTCAATTGACCTACCTTAGAAAGGATGGAAGGCTGAGTCAACCTTGAGCCTGGTGAGATTCGAACTTACAGTAATTGCAGGCAGCTGGTGTTTAATTACAATGCTTTTAGTCTGCTGAGCCACCAGGCCCCTTACCAAGTTGAAAACTTACCAACCGTCTCCATTTCCTCACCATTTATGCACAATGGTATGTATTTACCATTTTTAGGGTTTAGGGGTGGGGAATTTTTGCTGGGTGGGGGTGTGTCTGGGGTATGTTGGGCTTGGTCTCTGGGTGTTATGTGAATTTCGTTGTATGGGTATACTGTGTATATACGTACAATGACAATCAATTATATATATATACATATACATATACATACATACATACATACATACATACATACATACATACATATATATATATATATATATATATATATATATATATATATATATATATAATTTATTTATTATTGTGATGTCTATGCTGCCCTTCTCCTTAAGGACTCAGGGAGGCTTACAAGGTGAAGAATCGACAATGAAAACTAAAATATAAGTTAAAATCCAATTAAAATTAGTTAAAATTATTACAGTTTTTAAAAAAAACTTTAATTTATATGCCGCCCTTCTCTGGAGACTCAGGACAGCTTACAATGCATTAAACAATAGCCTTCATACTTTTGTATATACCTGCTTAGTAGGGCTTTCGGCTCCCCCAAGCAGTGTTCTTTTTTATACAAAGTCAGCTTATTGCCCCCACAGTCCGGGTCCTCATTTTACCTACCTCGGAAGGATGGAAGGCTGAGTCAACCTGGAGCCTGGTGAGATTCGAACTTGCAATAATTGCAGGCAGCTGGTGTCACTTAAACACGCCTTAAGCTACTGCTTAAGCTGCTGTGCCACCAGTGTAAAAAGCCCCCCCCCCCCCAAACAGGTGAGTCCATTTGATGAAAGAGCCACGTCTTCAGCTCGCGGAGAAAGGAGAGGAGGTCTGGGGCTCTCCTATATAAAAAACGGGGTGCGAGATAAGAGGAGGGAAAATAACAGTGACTTCCAACTTTTTTTCGGTGCAGAAGAATACAAAATACAGTAACCCTGATGATGTTACCTAGTTGGGTGGTGAAACACCAGCAAGAAAACCACCAAGCTGAGAGAGCCCCAAGGACCAACCCTGAGCTACAAATATTCTCCTTTTATCGATAGACAATGCAAGTACCATCTCAACTTTTTGGTTTACATATTTTGTAAGCGTGAGCCATTTATATAACAAATTAATAGAATCATCAAAAATCAAAGTTTCTTTTTTTTTAATGGTTGTTTGGAGGCCAGGAGTGGTTTCCAAGTAGAAAAAAAAGAGGGTGAATTATTTTATTTAATTAAAGCGGTAAGAACATAGAATAATAACGGGGTTAGAAGGGACCTTTGAGGTCTTCTAGTCCAACCTCATGCTTAGGCAGGAGACCCTACACCACTTCGGACAAATGCTTGTCCGTTCTCTTCTTGAAAACCTCAACTATTGGAGCACCCACGACTTCTGGTGGCAAGCAGTTCCGCTGATTAATTGTTAGGAAGTTTCTCCTTATTTCTAGGTTGCTGCTCTTCTTCAGTAGTTGCCATCCGTTGCTTCTTGGAACACCCACAAACTAATTCATCTCTTCAAGGTCCTATCTGTAGAAGATATTTCTCTTGCAGTTGGCTTGATGTTTGGAATAAACTATCATGGTTTGAGAGGACAGGAGGCAACCTGGCTTAAAAGGTGGTGAGGGCAGATAAGAACATTCCACTGTTTCGGTTTTCCAGATAACTCCTAAAAAGGGAATTTTACGAGACAAGCAAAGGAGGACACTTCTGTTATCTCTTTAGAAATAGATGTTGTGAAATGGATCTTAAATCAAGAAATGGCTTGTTTGCACAGAACTGAGGGGTGGAATTCGTAACCTAGAAGAATGAAATAGAATAAAATAGAATGGAATGGAATGGAATGGAATGGAATGGAATGGAATAGAATAGAATAGAATAGAATAGAATAGAATAGAATAGAATAGAATAGAATAGAATAGAATAGAACAGAACAGAACAGAACAGAACAGAACAGAACAGAATAGAATAGAATAGAATAGAATAGAATAGGTTTAAGTTTAGGTTTAGGTTTAGGTTTAGGTTAAGGTTAAGGTTAAGGTTAAGGTTTAGATTTAGATTTAGATTTAGATTTAGATTTAGATTTAGATTTAGATTTAGATTTTATTGAAGTTATATACCGCCCTACTCCCGAAGGACTCACGGCGGTGTACAGCCATAAAACATATAAATACAAAATTTAAAATAGACAAAAATGAAATTAAATAATTTGGCTGAAAAATTTAAAATCTAAAATTTAAAATTTAAAAGAATAGAATGGAATGGAATGGAGTGGAGTGGAGTGGAGTGGAAGGGAAGCGAAGGGACAGGAAAAGGAAAAGGAAAAGGAAAAGGAAAAGAAAAGAATAAATAAAATAAAATAAAATAAAATAAAATAAAATAATAAAATAAAATAAAATAAATAATAAAATAAAATAAAAAAATAAAATAAAATAAAATAAAATAATAAAATAAAATAAAATAATAAAATAAAATAAAATAAAATAAAATAAAATAAAATAAAATAAAATAAAATAAAATAAAATAAAATAAAATATGGAATGGGTGGGATGGAAGTGAAGGGAATACAATACAATACAATACAGTAATGAATTGGAGTAGAGTAGAGTAGAATAAACAGAATTGGAAGTAAGCTTGGCGGATTGGACCAACTGGATCCCACCATTAGATCCAGCCCATTCTCTAACAACAAATGCATTTTTTGTTTTGTTTCGTTTTTTGTTTTGCATTTCTGAAAGAGATTGCGGAGGCCTGATATCTCTCGCGCTGAGCCCAGTTGGAGCCTTTGTCCAGACAGGGCTGGAATTTCCACCCATCCGAAAAGAATGTAATCCACAATCAATAGAAAAAACAAGAATGATCCTAAGTAGCGCCAACTCATGGAAAAGCTCACGGGGTGGGGTGGGGTGGGGGGGAGAATGAAGGTTTGTGTGTTTGTGTGTTTTGGGACAAGCAACTTCACCGCATGTTTTCAAAGCTGGGAAATTGCAAGTCCCTGGGTTGTTGTTTTTTTTTTAAATTGGCGGCGAAGGCATAAAGTGAGCCAAATTTACAAAGAAAAATAAAATGGTTAAAGACACTGCTGGTGTCCAGCAGAAAATTGCTCCCCTATTGCTGTGCATTTGCAGTGAGTGTGTTTGTGTGTGTGTGTGTTTGTGTTGGGGCAGGAAACAGGCAAGAGGCATTAGCAAATGTTTATAAGGCATATTCGGATGATTTCATCCTTAACACAACACAGAGAGCCGCAAATGAGCCTCGGTTATTGTGAGAACTCAAGGTTGTGCTTGAACAAACCTTGGATAAGAGGTGTGAGTGAGTTGTGGGAACACACAGTCTCTTCGACACTAGCTCTGGGATGTAGACGCTTGGCAGCTTGAAGAGGTGAGAATCCCAGAATTCCCCAACCAGTTTAGTTTAGGATCATTTTTCCCTCAGTCAGTCAGATGTTTAGACTCAATTTGGCACCTCTGTTCACCTCTCAAGCCTTTCCCTAGCACCCAGGATAAGCAGATGTGATTGGCAGATGATTTTTGATGGTGTTAAAAGATTTCATCGCAGGACCGAGGCTTCCTTTTCAATAAATTAATCCCTAAAAATATCAGCCTTTCTCAGTCTGGCAATTGAAGAGGGCAATTCCCAGAATCCCCCAGCCAGCCACTCTTTAAGAGGGGTGGACTTCCACTCCCAGAATTCCCCAGCCAGCCATGCTTTAAGAGGAGTGGACTTCCACTCCCAGAATCCCCCAGCCAGCCACGCTTTAAGAGGGATGGACTTCCACTCCCAGAATCCCCCAGCCAGCCATGCTTTAAGAGGGGTGGACTTCTACTCCCAGAATTCCCCAGCCAGCCTCCTTTAAGAGGGGTGGATTTCCACTCCCAGAATCCCCCAGCCAGCCATGCTTTAAGAGGGGTGGACTTCCACTCCCAGAATCCCCCAGCCAGCCATGCTTTAAAAGGGGTGGACTTCCACTCCCAGAATCCCCCAGCCAGCCATGCTTTAAAAGGGGTGGACTTCCACTCCCAGAATCCCCCAGCCAGCCATGCTTTAAAAGGGGTGGACTTCCACTCCCAGAATCCCCCAGCCAGCAATGCTTTAAGAGGGGAGGGCTTCCACTCCCAGAATCCCCCAACCAGCCATGCTTTAAAAGGGGTGGACTTCCACTCCCAGAATCCCCCAGCCAGCCATGCTTTAAGAGGGGTGGACTTCCACTCCCAGAATTCCCCAGCCAGCCTGCTTTAAGAGGGGAGGACTTCCACTCCCAGAATCCCCCAGCCAGCCATGCTTTAAGAGGGGTGGACTTCCACTCCCAGAATCCCCCAGCCAGCCATGCTTTAAGAGGGGTGGACTTCCACTCCCAGAATCCCCCAGCCAGCCATGCTTTAAGAGGGGTGGACTTCCACTCCCAGAATCCCCCAGCCAGCAATCCTTTAAGAGGGATGGACTTCCACTCCCAGAATCCCCCAGCCAGCCATGCTTTAAGAGGGGTGGACTTCCACTCCCAGAATCCCCCAGCCAGCCATGCTTTAAGAGGGGTGGACTTCCACTCCCAGAATCCCCCAGCTAGTAATTCTAGAATGCTGACTGGGGAATTCTGGGAGTTGAAGTCCACCTGGTTTAAAGTTGCCAAAATTGAGAAACTTGGCTGTAATGGTAAGATTTGGAAACGGTTGGGAAGGGATTTCTTTTTTTTTTTTTTTTACTGTCAATATAGCTCCAGGAATTCCAAGTGGTCTCCCATCCCAACCAGGCCCAATCCTGCTTAGCTTTGGTGCAATCAGCCAAACCTATCCAGGTCCAGGAGCCCCTCACCCCAAATTCTCCACCCAACGTGAACTATCCAAGTTTTTCCTTGGAAGCTATGAAAGCCCCAATGGAGATGTCCATTGGCCCCTTGGCTGAGCAGAGAAGAGCAGTAACAGGTAGACCGTTCCAGACCATGGAGGATTGTTTTTTCACCAGGGGCATCTAGCGTCTGTGGAAGACTCTCAAAAACGAAGGATCGAAGGAAGAGAACACGGTGCAAAAGAGGCCCACAAAGTGGGTTTGATCTCCCGCACGACGGGCGCAGCGGGGAGGAATGCGTGGCAGCCAATACGTGCAAGACAAAGGTTCGTCTTGGCACAAGCCGTGGATCAATTCTTACACCATTTTCTCGTACCTGCTCGGGGGTGTAAAGTCCATCACGCTGCATAAAAATCAGACCCAGCTGAAGATCTGGCACGAGTCGGTTTCCAATTTGTGCCTAGGAAGTCCATGCTGTAAAAAGTGCCCGTCTTGGGCAGATGTTGGTTGATGATTAGCCAACTACATTGTGCCAGGTTTAACAAGCCAGTTTCGGGGGAGACTCCCTCCTCGGCTCTTCCTGGGTGCTCCAGATTTAAGACAGGATTAAACTTCCTGTCTCTTTACAGCTGCCAGGCAGGGCGGATTTTGAAGCGGGAATTGGTGATCCAGCAATTAAACCGAGGAATTGTGGTGTCCCAGTTTGTTGTGGGGTAGGCAGGGGAGAAATGGGGATTCCCTCGTGGGCTGGGTTCAGAAGGCGTGGCGAGACAAGGATTGGCCAGGCAAGTTGTGGTGCATTTTTTTAAAAAATTTTGTTTCTTTATCTTTTTATCTTTTTTTTATTTTTATTTTTTTTAATTTGATTTATATGCCGCCCTTCTCCGGAGACTCAGGGCGGCTTACAATGCGTTAAGCAATAGCCTTCACACTTTTGTATATTTATACAAAGTCAGCTTATTGCCCCCACAAACTGGGTCCTCAATTTACCCACCTTAGAAAGGATGGAAGGTTGAGTCAACCTTGGGCCTGGTGAGATTTGAACTCGCAGTAATTGCAGGCAGCTGGATGTTAAATGCTGCCTTAGTAGGAGGCATTAGCCTCCTATGCCACTCAGGGTCCCTTTTTTGTTGATCTCTAATATTTACTTATTTATTTATGTTCTGTCTTTATGAATAATTCAGGGCAGCGAACATATCCAATGTACCTTCATCTTATTTTCCCCATAACAACAACCCTGTGAGGCGGCCTGGACTGAGAGAGAGGGACTGGCACACAGACACCTGGTCGGCTTTTATGCCTAAAGTGGGACTAGAACTCACCGTCTCCTGGTGATTGGCCCAAAGTCATCCAATTGGCTTCCAGGCCTTAAGGCAGGACTAGAACTTCCAGTCTCCTGGTGATTGGCCCAAGTCATCCAATTGGCTTCCAGGCCTTAAGGCAGGACTAGAACTCCCAGTCTCCTGGTGATTGGCCCAAGTCACGTAGCCAACTTTCATGCCTAAGACAGGACTAGAACTCCCAATCTCCTGGTGATTGGTCCAAAGTCATCCAATTGGCTTCTAGGCCTTAAGGCAGGACTAGAACTCCCAGTCTCCTGGTGATTGGCCCAAGTCATCCAATTGGCTTCCAGGCCTTAAGGCAGGACTAGAACTCCCAGTCTCCTGGTGATTGGCCCAAAGTCATCCAATTGGCTTCCAGGCCTTAAGGTAGGACTAGAACTCCCAGTCTCCTGGTGATTGGCCCAAGTCATCCAATTGGCTTCCAGGCCTTAAGGCAGGACTAGAACTCCCAGTCTCCTGGTGATTGGCCAAGTCACGTAGCCAACTTTCATGCCTAAAACAGGACTAGAACTCCCAATCTCCTGGTGATTGGTCCAAAGTCATCCAATTGGCTTCTAGGCCTTAAGGCAGGACTAGAACTCCCAGTCTCCTGGTGATTGGCCCAAAGTCATCCAATGGCTTCCAGGCCTTAAGGCAGGACTAGAACTCCCAGTCTCCTGGTGATTGGTCCAAAGTCATCCAATTGGCTTCTAGGCCTTAAGGCAGGACTAGAACTCCCAGTCTCCTGGTGATTGGTCCAAGTCATCCAATTGGCTTCCAGGCCTTAAGGCAGGACTAGAACTCCCAGTCTCCTGGTGATTGGCCCAAGTCATCCAATTGGCTTCCAGGCCTTAAGGCAGGACTAGAACTCCCAGTCTCCTGGTGATTGGCCCAAAGTCATCCATTTATCTTTCATGCTTAAGGGTGGTACTAGAACTCACCGTTGCCTGGTCGATTGGGGAATCCAGATTCACTTAACAACCGAGTGGCTAACTTAACAACGGCAGTGATTCACTTAACAACTGAGCCCAAAAAGTTTGTAAAATGAGTTAAAACTCAGTGAACGACTGCCTTGCTTAACAACGAAAAGTTTGGGCTCAATTTTCGCTATACGTCGAGGACTAGGTCGAATGCAATTATTCCAGTCTGGCCTCCTTGTTGTGGTTTTTTTTTTTTTCTTTTCATACCACTGATCCAGCACTCATGTGGCAGGCAGTTCCACGGCTCCAGTGCCGTTGTTTATGCAACCGTCTTTGTTAAAAGAGTTATGAGGCCGTTTCCTCCTGGAGACGAGAAGCATCCAACCCAAATAAAATGCAATCAAAATAATCAAAGGCAGGGAGAAAACAATGGGCTGCTGAAAGATTAAATCGAGCTGACATTTGACGGTCTGGCCAGAAAAAGGGGGAAAAATAACATTTAAGGAAAAGATGCTGGCGCCAAAAGATTTTGGTCTCAGCCGCTGGCCGAATGGGTGGAATTTTTCCCTGCTGGAGATAACCAGCTTTGGGTTTTGCAAACCGCCAGCCTGTCCCCAGCCGTGTTTTGCCAACTTGGAGCCCTGGAGATGGCTGGAGATGGCTAAATTTAAGGAGCTAGATCTCAAGATTGTGCGGAGGGCGCCTGTTGGAGCAGAAGAAACAGGACATCCCAAAAATGTTGGTTTGAAAAGACGCAAGAAACAACTTTTGGCATCAGGGAACTCCTTGGGGTGGGATGCAGTAGAAGTAGTCCTCGATTTATGACCAAAACTGGGGCCCAAAATTTATATTGCTCAGTGAGACATTGTTAGGTGAGTTTTGCTCCATTTTACGACTTTTGTTAAGTGAATCACGGCAGCTGTTAAATTAGCAACAATTGAATCTGGCTTCCTCCATTGAAGGTTGCAAAAGGGGATCGCATCACCTGGGACACTGTGACCGTCATAAATGTGAATCAATTGCCAAGCGTCTGAATGTAAATCCCATGATCGCGGGGATGCGGGAATAGTCGTAAGTGTGAAAAATGGTTGTAAGTCACTTTTTTCAGGACAGCTAGTCCTCAATTGAGGACGACCACAAGGGAGCCCAAAATTTACATTGCTAAGTGAGAAATCAAGTTAAGTGAGTTTTGTCCCCATTTTATGACTTTTCTTGCCCAGGACATTGCAACCGTCACAAATGTGAGTTAGTTGTCAAGCATCCGAATGTAACTCACATGACCATGGGGATGCTACAACGGTCTTAAGTGTGAAAAACGGTCATAAGTCACTTTTTTCAATGCCATCGTGACTTCAAAGGGTCACTAAGTGAAAAGTTGTAAGTCGAGGACTACCTGTACCATTGTTATTTTGAACGGTCACTAAATGAACTGTTGTAAGTCGAGGACTCCCTGTATAGATAGTCCTTGACTTATGGACACAATGGGGGCCAAAATTTCCCTTGCTGAGCGAGAATAACAGAGTTGGGGCCTTCAAGATCATCTAGTCCAACCCTCTGCTCAGGCTGGAAACCTTCCTGGCCGGTTTCCAACAAGCCAAGACAATGGGGAAAGCTGGATTTGCTTAATGACCACAGTGGAAATGGTGATTCAAATCGGGTATGACTCGCTTTAACGGCTGCCTGGCTTAAAAATGGAAGTCAGGTTCCAAAAGGGGTCATAAATCGAGGACTACCTGTATATATCTTGGTAGAGCCTGTTAATGTTGGGTGGCCTCTAGAACAGGTTCTCCTACTGGAGTGAGGGACTGGACTAGAGGACCTCCAAGGTTCCTTCTCTTCTCTTCTCTTCTCTTCTCTTCTCTTCTCTTCTCTTCTCTTCTCTTCTCTTCTCTTCTCTTCTCTTCTCTTCTCTTCCCTTCCCTTCCCTTCCCTTCCCTTCCCTTCCCTTCCCTTCCCTTCCCTTCCCTTCTCTTCTCTATTTTCTCTTCCCTTCCCTTCTCTATTTTCTCTTTTCTCTTCTCTTCTCTTCTCTTCTCTTCTCTTCTCTTCTCTTCTCTTCTCTTCTCTTCTCTTCTCTTCCCTTCCCTTCCCTTCTTTTCTCTATTTTCCCCTCCCTTCCTTTCCCTTCCCTTCTCTTCTCTTCTCTATTTTCTCTTCCCTTCCCTTCTCTATTTTCTCTTCTCTTCTCTTCTCTTCTCTTCTCTTCTCTTCTCTTCTCTTCTCTTCTCTTCTCTTCTCTTCCCTTCCCTTCCCTTCCCTTCTTTTCTCTATTTTCCCTTCCCTTCCTTTCCCTTCCCTTCCCTTCTCTTCTCTTCTCTATTTTCTCTTCCCTTCCCTTCTCTATTTTCTCTTCTCTTCTCTTCTCTTCTCTTCTCTTCTCTTCTCTTCTCTTCTCTTCTCTTCTCTTCCCTTCCCTTCCCTTCCCTTCCCTTCCCTTCCCTTCCCTTCTTTTCTCTATTTTCCCTTCCCTTCCTTTCCCTTCCCTTCCCTTCTCTTCTCTTCTCTATTTTCTCTTCCCTTCCCTTCTCTATTTTCTCTTCTCTTCTCTTCTCTTCTCTTCTCTTCTCTTCTCTTCTCTTCTCTTCTCTTCTCTTCTCTTCTCTTCTCTTCTCTTCTCTTCTCCTCTCCCCTCCCCTTCCCTTCCCTTCCCTTCCCTTCCCTTCCCTTCCCTTCTTTTCTCTATTTTCCCTTCCCTTCCCTTCCCTTCCCTTCCCTTCCATTCCATTCCATTCCATTCCATTCCATTATTATTTCCATATTGTATTCTATTCTATTCTTCTATTCTATTTTTCTACCCTGTTCCCATATTCTATTCTGTTCTGTTTCGTTCTATTCTAAAATAAAGAGAACGGAAAGATAAAATTAATAATATCATCAAAGGCAAGTCCCCACGGTCGGTTCTTCCTCTGTTTATGGAGAATGAATACACTGCTGACTTAATTGCAATTTTAAAAAATAAACAAAGCCGCAGTTAAGGCTTTCCGTGTTTGGGGAGCTGGCAAAAGACGTGAGATAACTAGGAACAGCTGCCATTCTGGGTAAAATCAAAGCCCCACGACGGCTACAACAGTGCAACTGAGGCCGCCATCTTGACTTTTTTGACCTCTGTTGTATCAAGCACACCTCAGGCTGAGCCAGCTCCCTTCAAAATAAAAACGTCTCACTTAAAAACACAAGGTTTTTTGCTCAATTGTAGTTGTAAGTGGAGGACTACCCATCTGCAAAATTACACACAACACTCATTCCTGAGATTTTAAACCCGTTCCCTCCAACAACAGATGATTTAAACAACGAGAAATGCAAATTCACTTAACAACCATGTTATAGGTAGGCCTTTTATTTGGGCTTTTAAATTTTGTATACATGTATTTTTATTGTTGGCTGTTCACCGCCCTGAGTCCTTCGTGAGTAGGGCGGTATATAAATCTAATAACTAAACTAAACTAAACTAAACTAAACTAAACTAAACTAAACTAAACTTACAATGCTTCATTTCAGGACCGTTAAAGGGACTTAACGACCGTTTTTCACACTTACGACCGTCGCACCATACACCCCCCCCCCCACGGTCACGTGATTGAGATTCAGAACGCTGGGCCACTGACTCATAGTTATGACGGTTGCCGTATCCTTTTTGGGGGGGGGGGGTCACGTGATTGCGACCTTCTAACGAGCAAAGTCCCTGGGGAAGTCCGATCTCTTCTTGAAAACCTCCGGGGATGAAGCTTTATTTAACTTCACTTATTAACTTAAATTGAAAATGAATACAGCAATAGAGAGAGATGAAGGAATTGGAAGGGAGGAGGAAGGAGAGAGAGGGATGGAAGAGTAGGGAGGAAGGAAGGGAAGGGAAAGTAGAGTAGGAGAGAAAGTAAGACAGGGAGGAAGAGAGGAGGAGAAGGAGAAGGGAAGGGGAAGTAGAGAAGAGAAGAAGAAGGTGGGGAAAGAAATTTGGAAGGAGAAGAGGGGAGAGGTTAGGTTTAAGGAGAAAGATTGCTGTTCAATAAAAAAAGAAGTGGAAGAAAGGCAGCTCTGAACAAAGAAATATTAATATATTAAGAAAAAGAATGAATTAATAAGGGCCTGGTGGCTCAGCAGACTAATGCATTGTGATTAACACCAGCTGTCTGCAATTACTGTAAGTTCGAATCTCACCAGGCTCAAGGTTGACTCAGCCTTCCATGCTTTCTAAGGTGGGTAAATTGAGGACCCAGTTTGTGGGGGCAATAAGCTGACTTTGGATAAATATACAAAAGTATGAAGGCTATTGCTTAACGCATTGTAAGCCTCCCTGAGTCTCCGGAGAAGGGCGGCATATAAATAAATTTAAAAAAAAATTGTTTAAGAATAAAAGAGGACAAATATGTACAAATAGTAAAGTTAGAATTTAGCAATAAATGAAGAAGGTCTTTATATATGCAAGTATAGAAATACTGAGGTATATTCCAAAAAAAAAGAGGAACGGGGGGGGGGGGGAAGACATTGACAAAAATTGTAATTGAGTAAAATGTATTTGAATTGGACTAATTGTATAAGTTAAGAAACCACCAACACTCTGCTCAAAAAAAAAGATGTGGGTGAAGGTGGGAGAGGAGAAAAGGAAAAAAAAACCCAATAAAACTTGTTTAAAAAAAAACAAACTTTACTTATTAGCTTAAAAAACTGCAATGGTTCGCTTAACGACGGTGGCACCCAAGGTCGTAAAATGGGACAGAACTCACTGCCTCGCCTAGCCATGGAAATCTGGGGTTCGGTTGTGGTTGAAGGTTTGGGACTGCTGTAGTAACCTCTCTCTGTGTTTTGTCTCCACAACAGCCGTCCTCGGTGTGTCTAACGTGAAGTTGTGGTCCCTTGGACATCCTCCACACCATCTGCAGCCAGAAGGTCAAGTGGCCCATGGACAAGAGGACAGGGGTCTTCTAACCAGTGGGATGGAGGACACAGTCTCCAAGGAAGAGACCCAGCCTCTCCCCTCCCCGAAGGGGCCTTCGGACTGCAAAGACGGAAACGATTGCACGGAGAACCGGCATCTCCTGGACAAGGCCACCAAGCCAACCTTGGAACTGACCGACGGGGTCCAGAAACCCAACCCGGCCAGCCATGGCGAAAATCGAGCCACCAGTCCGGTGTCCAATGGCTTCTCTGGAGCCCAGAGCCCGCTCGGTCCTGGCAAGGTGGCAGGAGATTCCCTGGGCCTCCCCTCTGGACCCTCCCCTGGCCTGCCGACCACCGCCATCTTCGGGGTTGTAGGATCTCAACCGCCCTTGACAGAACAGCGGGAGAGAGAGACCTGGAGTAAAAAAATGGACTTTCTCCTCTCGGTCATCGGTTATGCGGTAGACTTGGGCAATGTTTGGCGTTTTCCATACATATGCTACCAAAATGGTGGAGGTGAGTTCCAGTGGTCGGAAGAACATTGAACGTAGAATAATAGAATTGGAAGGGGTCTCAGAGATCATCTAGTCTAGCCCTCTGTTCAGGCAGTATTCCATTTCAGACAAGTGAAATGTCCAATCTCTTCTTAAAAACCTCCAACCCACAACTTCTGGTAGGAAGCAGTTCCACTGGTTAATCGTCCTCACTGTCAGGAAGTTTCTCCTTAGTCCCAGGTTTCTTCTCTCCTGAATTAATTTCCATCCGTTGCTTCTTGTCCTGCCTTCAGGAGCTTTGGAGAATAGCTTGACTCCCTCTTCTTTGGGGCAGCCCCTGAGATTCTGTAGAAATTCTCCATCATCCAGATCACGGTGATCCCAAAGGTGCTTTTTTCAGGAGGCAACTAGACTTTCTGGTTTTTCTTTGAAGACCTTTTGCTTCTTATCCAAGAAGCTTCTCCAGTTCTCCCAGGAAGCCTCCATGTGGCCCGATTTTGGCCGGCAGAGCACTGCAGGAAAACTGGATTGAACTGGAGTACAATTACAGTAGTGGCCCAAATTATGGAAACTTTTCGGGGAAAAGTCTATTTTCTAAAACTAGCTAATAACACCACTTTTTGGGGGGGGAGTATTACCATAAAATTATATATCAATGGAAAGTTCATTTAATGAAGAATGTAATGCAATCACTTTCAGGAAGGGTTTTCTATGAGAATAGCAGTTCCAGTAGAAAGTAGAAAAATGAAACACGTAGAAAAAATGAGATATACAAAAACGATCCCCATGTCAATTAATCCTTCGTTGGGGTCACCTTTAGCATGAATGACGGCCTTCGCCATCAAACCTCAAAAATACACTTTCCTCTAAAGGTTTCCACAATTTTGGCCACAACTGCATGTGGCCTCTAGCGACATCCTCTGTTAATACTACAGTTTAATGCCAGATTTTACATACTGCCGGTCTATTTAATCTACAATCAACGATCTATCATTGGCAGCCAATTCTATTTTTTTTTTTATTTGATTTGTATGCCGCCCTTCTCCGGAGACTCACAGCGGCTTACAATGCGTTAAACAATAGCCTTCATACTTTTGTATATTTATATTTATACAAAGTCAGCTTATTGCCCCCAACAAATTGGGTCCTCAATTTACCCACCTTATAAAGGATGGAAGGCTGAGTCGACCTTGAGCCTGGCTGGGATTGAACTCGCAAGTAATTGCAGGCAGCTGGATCTTAAATGCTGCCTATTTACTATCCTAGAAACTTTACCTCTGCTGTTAAGTCTTATAATATCGCATTATTGATGTGATTGTATTCTTATTATTAGTTGAATAATAAACATACAATAGTATAGATAGCTTTTCTTCCCGGAAAAACAATTTACTATTAAACAACGGTGTATAAATTTAGAAATAAAGAAGTGTCAAAGGCACACCATGACTAAGCCCAGCTCCGGCCACCCCGGGTGGCTCTCGGTGAAATAGAATTGGACGCCCCTGCTACAGAGGTCGTAAGTGTGGAAAATGGTCGTAAGTCGCTTTTTTTTAGTGCCATTGTAACGTTGTAAGTGAATGGCTGTAAATTGTGTTTGCAATACAGAATAACAGTTGGAAGGGGACCCGTGAGGTTTTCTAGTCCAACCCCCTTCTAATCCTATCCTTTCGCCTAGGGGCCTTCCTTATACCGTACGCAATCATGGCCGTCTTCGGAGGAATCCCTCTCTTCTACATGGAGCTGGCGCTGGGGCAGTACCACCGCCACGGCTGCATCTCCATATGGAGGAAGATCTGCCCCATCTTCAAAGGTAATTCAGGAGAGCAAGGCTGTTAGTATTATGGGATGTGCGGCAGGGGTGAATGTAGAAGAGAGTGGAGAGTGGTGAGTTCTAATTTTTTTCACTACCGGTTCTGTGGGCGTGGCTTGGTGGCGGGTTATGTGATTGGGTGGGTGTGGCCAACTTTTTTTTTTTAAACTTTTAAAAGCACTTTTTCTACAACCTGAAGAGGCTGCAGAAAAAAAATGCTTTTAAAAGCCTCTCTCTGTTTATTTATTTCCTTTCTTCTTTTTCAGTCTCTTTTTCTTTACCTCCTTCTCCCTCTTTCTTTCCTTTCTTCCATCCTTCTTTTTTCAATCTCCTGTTTCCATCTTCCTTTCTTCCTTCCTTCCTTTTCCTTCCTCCCTCCCTCTTTTAAAATCCCTTTTCTGCTTTTTCTACTAGTTTGCATTAGCATTTTCCCATTTTCCTCCCTCCCTTCCTTCCGGACTTCTTTTCTTCCCTCCCTCCTCTTTTAAAATCCCTTTTCTGCTTTTTCTACTAGTTTGCATTAGCATTTTCCTTCCTTCCTTCCTTTTTTTAAAAAAAATTTGATTTATATGCCGCCCTTCTCTGGAGACTCAGGGCGGCTTACAATGTGTTAAGCAACAGCCTTCATACTTTTGTATATTTATACAAAGTCAGCTTATTGCCCCTACAATCTGGGTCCAATCATCATCATCATCATCATCATCATCATCATCATCATCATACGGTCAATACATAGGATGCTGGCAGCAGCCCATATCAACCATCAATACCAGTCAATAATATTTAGATTAGATTAGATTAGATTTTTATATCACCTTCTCCCGAAGGACTCAGAGCTGTGTGCAGCCAAAATAAAAACCGACAATATAAAAGTTAAAAACAATTTAAAATTATTAAATAGTTTGGCCAATCACCTAAATTAAAATAACCCATTCCAATTAAATTTTAGGCCAGCCCTGCTTGATGAAATAATAGCGTTTTAAGAGCGCGGTGAAAGGTACGGAGGTCGGAAATCCGACGAATTTCCGGGGGCAGCTCGTTCCAGAGGGCAGGTGCCCCCACAGAGAAGGCTCTTCCCCTGGGGGTCGCCAGTCGGCATCCTGAGGAGACCCTCTCTGTGGGAGCGTACTGGTCGGTGGGAGGCTATCGGAGGCAGAAGGTGGTCTCGTAAATAACCAGGTCCTATGCCATGGAGCGCTTTAAAGATGGTCACCCTCATCTTGAATCGCACCCAGAAGACCACTGGGAGCCAGTGCAGCTCGCACAGGAACGGTGTTACATGGGAGCATCAAGTCGTCCCCATAATCACCCGCGTGGCTGCATTCTGGACCAGCTGGAGCCTCCGGGTGCTCTTCAAGGGGAGCTCCATGTAGAGAGTGTTACAGTAGTCCAGACAGGAAGTGATGAGGGCATCACTTCCCGTCACGTATTTGTGATACATTTTTATATGTTCAATTGACTGAGTTTCATGTTTAATGAATAAAAGATAATAATAATAATAATAATAATAATAATAATAATAATAATAATAATAATAATAATAATAATAATAAAGACTGACAGGCACTTGGTCCACAACACACCTGACATAACAGTAGTTGAAGAGAAAAAAGTATGGTTCATTGACATTGCAATACCTGGTGATGCACGGATTGAAGATAAGCAGCAAGAAAAAATCACAAAGTACCGGGACTTGCAAATTGAAGTTGAGCGACTGTGGAAAAAGAAATCATGTAATTGGAGCCCTTGGAGCAATACCCAAAGGGCTACCCCACTATTTAGAAATTCTAAATTTACCGGACTTGAACATTTTGAAGGTAACCACCTTACTCGGAACAGCTTACATCCTCCGACGATACCTTAACAGTTCCTAGGTCCTTGGTTAGGACTCGAGCTGCTGAGCTATTAACCAGCCTCAAAGACTATGAATCTCACTAGAGATTAACCAATAATAATAATAATAACAACAACAACAACAATAATAATAATAATAATGGCATCCCAACCCAGCCCTTAAAACTCTCCCTCCGCTTTTGAACGGGCCTCACCAGTCCTTCCTTGTTTCCCGTCCCTTTCCAGGAATCGGCTACGCCATCTGCATCATTGCCTTCTACGTGGCCTCCTACTACAACACCATCATGGCATGGGCTTTGTATTACCTCGTCTCCTCCTTCCGCAGCGACCCTGCCCTGGGTCAGCTGCGACAACGCCTGGAACACGCCGCATTGCATGAATTACTTCTCCAACCAGAGCATCGCTTGGACGGCCAATTCCTCCTCCCCGGCCGAAGAATTCTATACGTAAGTGCATGTAAGTCGAAAGAGGGACGGACGGGAAGGAGGCATGGACGATGGATGGGCAGAGGAGTGGGGGAAGCCCTCGGCTTTCTTGGAAGGTTTTCTGGACACACACACACACACACACCCAAAGCGCAGGTCCCCGTTTTTCAAGCGGTTGGAGGACGAAAGAAAGCCAGACTCCGGCCACCATTGAACACACGGACCTGAAGTGACGGCAAACCTTTTGCCGTCGTGTGTCAAAACCTGGGAGAGCGCAGGGGACGCCCATAATTCAATGCCCCCCCAGCGCCCCACCCCCTGTGCAGGAATTTGTGACCCCCCTCTTCATGTGTGCGCAACCCACCCCCGCTTTCCGTGTGTGACAACAAAAAGGTTACCGGTAGACCTGTTTTTCACCCTCCTCAGGCTCTAGAGGCTTTCTTGGAGCCTGGGGAGGGCAAAAACGGCCTTCCCCATCCCCACCTGAGGCCCTCTGGAGGCTGGGAACGCCCCTTTCCTGACTTCCGGTGGGCCTGGAAGGCCCAAAAACCAGCTGCGTGCTGGAGCTGAGCTAGGGCAATGCTCGTGTGCCCACAGATAGGATTCCGCGTGCCACCTGTGGCACATGTGGCATAGGTTCGCCATCACAGGTCTAAGGGTCTCCTGCTTAAGCAGGGGGTTGGACTAGAAGACCTCTGAGGTTCCCTTCCTACTCTGATAACCTATGAATCTACAAGGAAGGAAAGAAGGAGAAAGATGAAGGAAGGGAGGAAGGAGGGAGGGAAAAAAATAAGAGGAAAAGAGATGGAAAAGAAAGAAAAGAAAGGAAGGAAGGAAAGAAGGAGAAAGATGAAGGAAGGAAGGAGGGAGGAAAAGAAAAGGGAAGGAAGGAGGGAGGGAAGAAAACAAGAGGAAAAGAGATAGTAAAAGAAAGAAAGGAAAAAGAGAGGAAGGAAAGAAGGAGAAAGATGAAGGAAGGAAGGAAGGAAGGAAGGAAGGAGGGAGGGAGGGAGGAAAAGAAAAAGGAAGGAAGGAGGGAGGGAAGGAAGGAAAAAATAAGAGGAAAAGAGATAGTAAAAGAAAGAAAAGAAAGGAAGAAGAGAGGAAGGAAAGAAGGAGAAAGATGACAGAAGGAAGGAGGGAGGGAGGAAAAGAAAAAGAAAGGAAGGAGGGAGGGAGGAAGAAAAGAAGAGGAAAAAAGATAGTAAAAGAAAGAAAAGAAAGGAAGAAGAGAGGAAGGAAAGAAGGAGAAAGATGAAAAGGAAGGAAAGGAGGGAGGGAGGAAAAGAAAAAGAAAGGAAGGAGGGAGGGAGGGAAGAAAAGAAGAGGAAAAAGATAGTAAAAGAAAGAAAAGAAAGGAAGACGAGAGGAAGGAAAGAAGGAGAGAATTTAGTATAGTATAAGGCTGTGATGGTGAAATCTATGGCACACGTGGCAGAGGTGGCAGACAGACCCCTCTCTCTGGGCATGGGCGCCATTGCCAGCCGGTCTTTGTGGGTGCCAGAGAGCCTGAAAATGGCCCTCCAAACAGCCAAAAACGGGGGTTCTTGGGCTGGTTTTTGGACATTTATTCTTTGTGGGTGCCGGAGTGGCCAGCTGGTCTTTGTGGGCAGCGGAGCACCGAAAAACAGCCTGAAAACAGCCAAAACCGACCAAAAACCCAACATGCATGCGAGGGCCAGCTGGTCTTTGGTATCCGGTGCTCCGGCACATGCACTTTCCAGTTTGGTCACTCGGTGCCGAAAAGGTTCGCCATCACTGGACTAAGGTTTCCCGGCTGAGGAAGGGGTTGGACTGGTTGGCCTCTGAGCTCTCACCAACTCTGCTATTCCGATGGTGACCTCCCATCATCAGGATCAGCTTTCACTCCCATCAACCCCAGTCGGTGATGGCCAGTGATCCTCATGGGAGGGGTCCTTTCACCCTGCAGGTTAGCCCTGCCCAAGTGGCCCCTCCCTCCCTCTCTCCCTCCATCTCTCCCTCCTTCCTTCCTTCCTCCCTCCTTCCTTCCCTCCCTCCCTCCTTCCTTCCCTCCCTCCCTTTCCTCCCTCCCTCCCTCTCTCCCTCCCTCCCTTCCTTCCTTCTCTCCCTCCCTCCTCCCTCATTCCTTCCTTCCCTCCCTCCCTCCCTCCCTTCCTCCCTCCCTTCCTTCCTTCTTCCTTCCTTCCGTCCCTCTCTCTTCTCTCCCCTCCCTCCTTCCCTCCTTCCTTCCTTCCCTCCTTCCTTCCTTCCTTCCTTCCCTCCCTCCCTCCTCCCTCCCTCCTTCCTTCCCTCCCTCCCTCCCTTCTTCCTTCCCTCCCTCCCTCCCTCCCTCCCTCCTTCCTTCCTTCCTTCCTCCTTCCCTCCCTCCCTCTCTCCCTTCTTCCTTCCCTCCCTCCCTCCTTCCCTCCCTCCTTCCTTCCTCCCTCCCTCCCTCCCTTGCCCCCTTTGAAGCGTGGGGATGCTGAGCGGGCCCTCCTGTCTCTGCTGTCCCTTTCAGCCGCCACGTCCTGCAACTGCACCGCGCGAAGGGCCTGGAGGACCTGGGAGGCATCAGCTGGCAGCTCACCCTCTGCCTGCTCTTCATCTTCACCGTCGTCTACTTCAGCATCTGGAAAGGGGTCAGAACATCTGGAAAGGTGAAGAAGGAGGAGAGGAGGAGGAGGAGGAGGAGGAGCTGGAGGGAGGCAGAGGACAGGACCCTGGGGTTCAAAACCCACAAAGTTTCTCTCTGCTGTTTCTGCTTCTGGGTCTTGTGACAAAGACTCCCCCCTCCCTCCCCAAAAGAGAGGCGAGTGGGTGGTTTCTGGAGGCTGGGGTGGCAGGGATTGGCTGACCCAAGTGGACAGGGATGAGCCCCATGGGAGGAGGGCAGGTCTCAGGCTCGGCATTCCACTCAGTTATGGTATGATAAGATTCCATTTCCTTTCTTCCTTCCTTCTTCTCTTTTTCCTTTTCCCTTTTCCTTCCTTCCCTCCTTTCCCTGTCCCTTTTCCATTTCTGTCTTTCTTTCTTTCTTTCTTTCTTTCTTTCTCTCTCTCTCTCTCACTCTCTGTACCTTCCTTTCCTTCAATTCTTCTTTCCTTCCCTCCTTTCCTCTTTTCCCCTTTCCTCCCTCCCTCCTTTCCGTCTCCTCTTTGTCCCTTTCTCATCTCCTTCTAATCTTCCTCCCTCCATTTCTCTTTTCCTCTTTCCTTTCCTTTCTTTCTTTCTCTTTCTTTCATTCTTTCTTTCCTTCCTTCCTTCATTCTTCCTTTCCTCTTTTGCCCTTTCCTCCCTCCTTCCCTTCCTTCTCCTCTTTGTCCCTTTCTCATCTTCCTTTCTTCTCATCTTCCTTCCTTCTAATCTTCCTCCCTCCATTTCTCTTTTCCTCTTTTCTTTCTTTCTTTCTTTTTCTTTCATTCTTTCTTTCCTTCTTCCTTCCTTCTTCCTTCCCTCCTTTCCTCTTTTGCCTTTTCCTCCCTCCTTCCCTTCTCCTCTTTGTCCCTTTCTCATCTTCCTTTCTTCTACTCTTCCTTCCTTCTAATCTTCCTCCCTCCGTTTCTCTTTACTTCTTCTCTTCTCTTCTCTTCTCTTCTCTTCTCTTCTCTTCTCTTCTCTTCTCTTCTCTTCTCTTCTCTTCTCTTCTCTTCTCTGTTTCCGCATCTCAGGACAGCATCTTAAGTACGGAAGGGACCGGAAGCAGGTCTTCTCCTACCTACACCAAAAGTGTCCAACCTCAGCCACTTGAAGACCTGTGGACTTCAACTCCCAGAATTCCCCAGCCAGCTGGCTGAGGAATTCTGGGAGTTGAAGTCCACAGGTCTTCAAGTGGCCAAGTTTGAACATTTCCCATCCTACAGGTAGTAAAGTCTGAGTAGCTTCGTTCAAGAGCAGAGAGGTTTCTCCACCTAACAGATGGATCTTGAGTTTCCATTCTTGGTGGAGAGCCTTGATTCAGCCTTCTCAACCTTCTCCACCTTCAGCCTCCTCAACCTTCTTCCGTCTTCTCCACTGCTTCTCCTCGCAGGTGGTCTGGGTGACGGCCACCTTCCCTTACGCCATCCTCCTCATCCTCTTGATCCGTGGAGCCACCTTACCCGGAGCCTGGAAAGGGGTCCTCTACTACCTGCAGCCCGATTGGCAGAAGCTTCTCACGACTCACGTAAGTCCATTGCGGGCATCAACAGCTCAACCGCGATCATAAATCAATCAATCCATCACCCTACTTTTTAATACAGAGAGTCCGCCACTTACAACAATTAATTTAGTGACTGCGTGAAGTTGTCACTGGAACAAAGTGACTTACGACCGTTTTTGCTTAACGACCATTCGAGCTTATCAGGGCACTGAAAAAAAATGGACTTACGGCCATCTTTTCACACTTACAACCATTGTGGCAGCCCCATGGTGATCGAAATTCGGACGCTTGGCCATAAACTCAGCCATTTACGATGGTTGAGTGTTCCTGGGGTTACGCGATCCCCTTTTGGGGATCTTCTGACGAGCAAAGTTAGCGGGGAAGCTGGATTCACTTAACCGGGTGACGTAACTTAACAATTGCAGTGATTCGCTTAACAACCATGGCAAGAAGATTCGTAAAACAGGGCAAAAGCTCACTTAACAACTGTCTCGGGTTGGACTAGATGACCTAATACAAGGTCCGTTCCAATTCTTTTATCCTGCATTCTGTATAAAATCATGTACCAGGAATTTCTTTTTCTGGATTCACCAACAATTGACATAACCTTCTCATCAGCCCAAAATGCTTCCGGTGAGATGATGATGAAGAAGTGACTAAGGATGATTGTACAAGTTCCCTTTTGGTTGCTCTGTAGTGGCCTTTCAACCCCGACCTTCCCAGGGTTCCCCCCCCCCCACTCCTCCAGATTAGGAAGTATTTAGAGAAGGTTGTGTGTGATGGAAAAACACATCACGTATGACCAATGCATCACCTGCCACCCTCTCAAACTTTGCCACATTCACTAAGGAAGTTTCAAAACTTCCCTAAAAGGGCAAATGGTTATCCAATCTCTTCTTAAAAACTTCCAGTGATGGAGCATTTACAACTTCCGGAGGCTAAATTGTTCCACTGATTAATTGTTCTCACTGTCAGGAAATTTCTCCTTAATTCCAGGTTGCTTCTCTCCTTGATGAGTTTCCACCCGTTGCTTCTTGTTCTTCCTCTGGTGCTTTGGAAAACAGGTGGACCCCCAACTCCTCTTTTTGGCAGCCCCTTAGATATTGGAACATTGCTATCATGTCTCCCCTAGTCTTTCTCTTCATTAATCTAGACATCCCCAGTTCCTGCAACCGTTCTTTATATGTTTCATCCTCCACTCCCTTAATCCTCCTTGTTGCTCTTCTCTGCACTCTTTCTAGAGTCTCCAGATCTTTTTTACATCATGGTGACCAAAACTGGATGCAATATTCCAAGTGTGGCCTTACCAAGGTTTTATAAAGTGGCATTAGCACTTCACGTGGTCTTGTTTCTATCCCTCTGTTGATGCAATTTAGGATTGCATTGGCTTTTTTGGCAGCTGCTGCACACAGCTGGCTCCTATTTAAGCAATTGTCCATTAGGACTCCAAGATCCCTCTCACAGTTACTACTATTGAGACAGGTACCACCCATACTGTACCTGTGCATTTTGTCTTTCTTGCCTAAATATAAAGAATCTTACTTTTTTCACCCTTGAATTTCCTTTTGTTAGATAGTGCCCAATGTTCAAATCTGTCAGGAATTGCAATGGAAATTCTCAACCGTTCTGAAATCAGCCAATCGGAAGCCCCTTTTCTCAAGGAAAGAAAACTTTTCAAAAATTATAGGTAGTTCTGGATTTATGACCACAATCGAGCCCAAAATTTCTAAGCGTTGCTTAGCAAAACAGTTATACAGTTTTGGCCCCATTTTTCTTTCCGCAGCCCTTAAGTGAATCACTGCAGTTGTTAAATGAGAAACAAGTTGTTAAGTGAATCTGGCTTCCTCATTGACTTTGCTGGTCAAAAGGTCACAAAAGGAGGATCGTGTGATATTCCCCCGCCCTCCAAGGATGATACAACGGTCCTCGATCACTTTTTTCACTTTCAACGGTCATTAAATGAATCGTTGTATGTGGAAGACCACCTGTATAATATTCACTCCTTTATTAGTATGTCAGTGCAGTTCTTACGGGGGGCGATCAGTCTACAGTAGTGGCCAAAATTGTGGAAACCTTTTGGGAAAAGTGTATTTTCTAAAACTAGCTAATAACACCCCCCCCCTTTTTTTTGAAGTAGTACCATAAAGTTATATCTCAATGGAAAGATGGTTTAATCAAGAATGTAATGCAATAACTTTTAGGAAGGATTTGCTATGAGAATAGCAGTTAGAGTAGAAAGAAGAAAAATGAAACACGTAGAAAAAACGAGATACGCAAAAATGATCCCCACGTCAGTGAATCCTTAGTTGGGTAACTTTTAGGATGAATGACGGCCTTACAACGTCTTCCCATGGAGGGAACCAAGTCTTTGAGTTCTGCAGCTGTTCTCATGTGAAACCAAGATGGAATGATGGCTTCTTTTAACTGGGATTTATTGCTGGGTCGCTTCTGACTAACAAGGTTTCTTTAGTTGGCTCCATAGATTTTCAATTGGGTTAAGAAGGTCTGGGCTATTCCCAGGCTATTCCAGCAGTGGAATAGGATTATCTTGAAACTCCAAAAAAAAGTGGTTTTATTAGCCATCAAAACCTCAAAAATACACTTTCCCCCAAAGGTTTCCACCATTTTGGCCACTGCTGTACAACCTTAACAAGCATAAAAGTAAAAAATAAATAAAAATCACATATCCCGTACAATTTATCGGTTAAGAAACCACCGTTTCTTTGGTAAAGCTGACTTTGTAAAATATGTACAAAAGTATGAAGGCCATTGCTTAACGCATTGTAAGCCGCCCTGGGTCTCCGGAGAAGGGCGGCATATAAATCAAATTTTAAAAAAAAATCAGTTGGCACATGAGCTGCGGCAAAATCCGATTTATCTGTCCCTCCACCTGCAAATTTATTTCTTTTTATTTTTAAAAAAATAAATCACAAAACCTCTGAGGTTGAACGTGCCCTTTCCTACGTTGCATTATAAAAATTTCGGACGGAGGAAAGATCCATCCACTCACTTTAAGTAATAAATCCAGGCACCAGCAAGATTAGATATTCTAATATTCGCCGGTCGGATGGCTGATAGGGGGAGTTCAAGAGGAAATGAAAACAGGCTGTTATTTGATCAAAAGCGAGGCTGCAAATAAGGACCGAGCGACGCCCTAAAAGTAATGAAATATCTTGGCTATTGTGCTGGTTATCGCTGAAGTGAGGAAGGAGCAGATCATAATCGGTCGATTGCAGTCTGGCCACGAAGTCCCCGTGCGCTCCTGGACGATCCGAGAGACAGAATCACAGGATAACAGAGCTGGAAGGGACCTTGGAGGTCTTCTAGTCCAACCCCCTGCTTCAGCAGGAGACTTTACACTAGTGCAGAGGTCCTGAAACTTGGCCGCTTTAAGACTTGTGGACTTCAATTCCCAGAATTCTCCAACCAGCCGAGGTCCTCAAACTTGGCCGCTTTAAGACTTGTGGACTTCAACTCCCAGAATTCTCCAGCCAGCAGAGGTCCTCAAACTTGACCGCTTTAAGACTTGTGGACTTCAACTCCCAGAATTCTCCAGCCAGCAGAGGTCCTCAAACTTGACCGCTTTAAGACTTGTGGACTTCAACTCCCAGAATTCTCCAGCCAGCAGAGGTCCTCAAACTTGACCGCTTTAAGACTTGTGGACTTCAACTCCCAGAATTCTCCAGCCAGCAGAGGTCCTCAAACTTGACAGCTTTAAGACTTGTGGACTTCAACTCCCAGAATTCTCCAGCCAGCAGAGGTCCTCAAACTTGACCGCTTTAAGACTTGTGGACTTCAACTCCCAGAATTCTCCAGCCAGCAGAGGTCCTCAAACTTGACCGCTTTAAGACTTGTGGACTTCAATTCCCAGAATTCTCCAGCCAGCTATGCTATGCTGGCTGGAGCTATGCTGGCTGGAGAATTCTGGGAATTGAAGTCCACAAGTCTTTAAAACGGCCAAGTTTGAGGACCTCTGCACTAGGGGTTATCCAACTTTAGGAACTTTTAAGACTTATGCACTTCAACTCCCAGAATTCCTCAGCCGGCCATTCTGGGAGTTGAAATCCACAAATCTTAACGGACGCTGTTATCATTCCAGACAAAGGGCTGTGTGGTGTCTTCTTGAAAGCCTCCAGGGATGGAGAACCCACAACTTCTTGTAGCAAGCTGTTCCACTGGTTAATTGTTCTCACTGTCAGGAAATTTCTCCTATTTGCACCCGGACAGCATCTGGCTCTCTCCAGGGAAGAGGGAAAAGGAAGGGGGCAGGTTGGGTCTAGAAAAGCAGAATTGAGGAGTTCCTTCAAGAATGTCCATTGAGACAGTATTCAGCCTTCAGCGATATTGGGAATTTGGAACTTTTCAGATGGCCTAGAGTTGCTTCGGGAACATCGCCAGTGGTAGAAGGGAGGGGGATTTGTGGAGAGGAGGAAGAGGGAAAGTATTGGAGGGTCTTCGGTGCTCTCTGAGCTTGGTGATTTCTTTGCAGTCATTTCATTACCATACTAGATAACACCATCAGTGCTAGAAGGAAGGAAGGAGAAGGGGGAGAAGCAGCACTGAGGGATCCTTGGTGCTCCCTGAGCTTGGTGGTTTTCTTGCAGAATGTTTTATGACCCTTCTAGGTATCATCATCAGTTCTAGGAGTATTAGGTATGTTCACCATCCTGAATTATTTGTAAAAAAAAAAAATGGCCGGCAAGAGATAAATAAATAAAAAAAATACACTTTATTTCAGTTCCCTGGGTAACGTCCTGTGGAACAATGAAGTTGTAATAGCAATAGCACTTAGACTGATATATTGCTTCACAGGGCTTTTACAACCCTCTCTAAGCTCTTTACAGAGTCAGCCTCTTGCCCTCAACAATCTGGGTCCTCATTTGACCCACCTCGGAAGGACGGAAGGCTGAGTCAACCTTCGATCCTGAGCCACTCAGGATCGAACTCCTGGCAGTGGACAGAATTGCAATTCATCTTTCTTTCTTTCTCTCCTTCCTTCCTTCCTTCCTTCCATCCCATCATCCCTTTCCTTCTTTCTTTCTTTCTTTCTTTTTCTTTTTCTTTCTCCTTCCTTCCTTCCTTCCATCCCATCATCCCTTTCTTTCTTTCTCCTTCCTTCTTTCCATCCCATCATCCCTTTCTTTCTTTCTCTCCTTCCTTCCTTCCATCCCATCATCCCTTTCTTTCTTTCTTTCTCTCCTTCCTTCCTTCCATCCCATCATCCCTTTCTTTTCTTTCTTTCTTTCTTTCTTTCTTTCTTTCTTTCTTTCTTTCTTTCTTTCTTTCTTTCTCTCCTTCCTTCCATCCCATCATCCCTTTCTTTCTTTCTCTCCTTCCTTCCTTCCATCCCATCATCCCTTTCTTTCTTTCTCCTTCCTTCTTTCTATCCCATCATCCCTTTCTTTCTTTCTCGCCTTCCTTCCTTCCTTCCATCCCATCATCCCTTTCTTTCTTTCTCTCCTTCCTTCCTTCCATCCCATCATCCCTTTCTTTCTTTCTTTCTCTCCTTCCTTCCTTCCATCCCATCATCCCTGCCTGCCTGCCTTCCTTCCTTCCTTCCATCCCATCATCCCTTTCTTTCTTTCTTTCTTTCTTTCTTTCTTTCTTTCTTTCTCATTCTTTCCTTCCTTCCTTCCATCCCATCACCCCTTTCTTTCTTTCTTTCTTTCTTTCTCTTTCCTTCCTTCCATTCCTTTCTTTCTTTCTTTCTTTTTCTTTTTTCTCTTCTTCCTTCCTTCCTTCCATCCCATCATCCCTTTCTTTCTTTCTTTCTTTCTTTCTTTCTTTCTTTCTTTCTTTCTTTCTTTCTTTCTTTCTTTCTTTCTTTCTTTCTTTCTTTCTTTCTTTTTCCTCCCTCCCTCCTTCCTTCCTCCCTTCCTCCCTTCCTTCCTTCCCAAGCAATAGCCCTTAGACTTACTATATATACCGCTTCATAGTAGTTTTACGGCCCTCTCTAAGCAGTTTACAGAGTCAGCATATCTCCCCCAGCAATCTGGGTCCTCATTTGACCCACCACGGAAGGAGGGAAGGCTGAGTCAACCTTGAGCCGGTCAGGATCGAACTCCTGGCAGTGGGCAGAGTTAGTAGCCTGCAATCCGGCAGTCTAACCACTGTGCCGCCGGGGCTCTTTAAGACAGCCAACTGCTCTTGAAGTAAAATAAAAGGAGACTGTGGTTTGTGAGCCCCAATAAAAATATAAATAAATACTGAAATAAATTATTCTAATATCCGATCCTATCAAATCATTCCAGCAGCGGGAAGGTGGGCTCATGCATGAAGCAGGAAAAGGAGGGGATGGGACCTTCCACGATTCCAGCTCTTTTCACGGACTGTTGGTGTGGCTGTGCTTTGTCGGTTTGTGTCTTTAGGTGTGGGTGGACGCAGCGGCCCAGATCTTCTTCTCCCTCGGACCTGGATTCGGGGTCCTCCTGGCTTTTGCGAGCTACAACAAGTTCCACAACAACTGCTATCAGTAAGTCCCGTGTGGGAGAAGAAAATAAAAGTCATCAAGGCAGGAAGATGGGATGGGGAGACCAAAAAAACTTTTTCAGAAGGGCCAGAGATCGTCTTTCTTTCTTTCTTTCTTTCTTTCTTTCTTTCTTTCTTTCTTTCTTTCTTTCTTTCTTTCTTATTCTTTTTCTCTCTCTTTTCTTTCTCTTTCTTTTTCTTTTTTTCTCCCCCTCTTTCACTCTCCCTTTCCTTCTTCCTTCCTTCCTTTCCCTCTTTCCTCCTTTTCTTTCTTTCTTTTTTTCTTCCTCTTTCCTTTCTTTTTTCTTTCTCTCTCTCTTTCACTCTCCCTCACTGCCTTCCTTCCTTTCTTTCTTCCCCTCTTTCCTCCTTTTCTCTTTCTTTCTTTTTCTTTTCTTTCTTTTACTTACGTTCTCTCTCCCTCTTTACTTCTTCCTTCCTTTCTCTCTCTTTCCTTTCCTTTCTTTCTTTCTTTCTTTCCCTTTTCCCTCCTTCTTTTCCTTCTTTTCTTTCTCTTTCCTTTTCTTTATTTCTTTCTTTCACTCTTTCACTCTCCCTCTTTACTTCTTTCTTTCTCCCTTCCTTCCTTCCTTTCTCTCTCTTTCCTTTTCTTTCTTTCTTCCTTCCTTCCTTCCTTCCCTCCCTCCCTTCATCATTTTTATAAACAAGTCAAGATGGTGAACATATCCAATCCACCTTCCTCGTCCTTCCCCCCCCCACAACAACAACCCTGTGAGGTGGGCTGGGCAAGTAGTAAAGTTAACTCAGAGACAGGTAACTTACTTCCACGTTCAACCCTGTCTTCAGCTAGTCCTTGACTTATAACCACCATTGGAACCAGAATTGGGGACCACTGCTAAGCAACATGCTGGCTAAATGCGCCACGCCCAATTTTACAACCTGTTTCACCACCGTTGTTAAATGAATCATGCGGTCATTAAGTGAATCCGGCTTGTCGGAGGCCAGCCAGGAAGGTTGCAAACGACAATCATATGGCCCCACCCTTCCTGTCGCCAGGCATCCAAATTTTGATCACCGTGACCGCGGGGGAATGCTTCAACGGTCGTAAATGCGAGGACCGGTCCTAAGTCATTTTTTTCAGCACCCCATCCCCTCGATGCTGAAGGGGTTTTGCGTTCTCGTTGCAGGGATGCTCTCATCACCAGCGCCATCAACTGCCTCACGAGTTTCCTCGCGGGATTCGTCATCTTCACGGTCCTGGGCTACATGGCGGAGATGAGGAAGTTGCCGGTCTCCGAAGTCGCGAAAGATACAGGTAGGGTCCATATTTGGTTTACCTCAGGACCAACTGGAAGACTTGTGGACTTCAACTCCCAGAATTCCCCAGCCAGCAGAGCTGGCTGGGGAATTCTGGGAGTTGAAGTCCACAGGTCTTCGAGTCACCCAGATTGGACATTCCTGGTTTACATCCTTGTTGAGTTTTCCAGGATAGAATAAAATAGAATGAACTGGAAGGGACCTCGTATATTTCAGATAAGAGACTGTCTCTAGACCCTTCTTAAAAACATCCAGTGATGAAGCCTCTACAGCTTCTGGTGGCCAACTGTTCCACTGGTTAATTGTCCTCACTGTTAGAAAGTTTATCCTTAATCCCAGGCTGCTTTTCTCCTTAATTCGTCTAAATC
The DNA here is from genome assembly GCA_030761175.1 of Masticophis lateralis. NCBI lineage: Eukaryota > Metazoa > Chordata > Lepidosauria > Squamata > Colubridae > Masticophis > Masticophis lateralis. The sequence continues at coordinate 2,367,565 of JAUDYJ010000001.1, read as the reverse complement.
CATTGTTTCTTTTTCCTGCCCTTCAATGCTTTGGAAAATAATTTGATAATAATGAAATATTTGATTATCAAATCAATAAAATAATCTTTGGAAGAGCCCCCTGTTCTTTGGAGCAGCCCCTCAAATTTCTTTCTTTCTTTCTTTCTTTCTTTCTTTCTTTCTTTCTTTCTTTCTTTCTTTCTTTCTTTCCTTCCTTCCTTCCTTCCTTCCTTCCTTCCTTCCTTCCTTCCTTCCTTCCTTCCTTCCTTCCTTCCTTCTTTCTTTCTTTCTTTCTTTCTTTCTTTCTTTGATTTATATGCCGCCCTTCTCCAGAGGCTCAGGGCGTCTTACAATGCGCCAAGCAATAGCCTTTCATACTATATATTTTATACAAAATATTTAGCTTATTGCCCCCACAAACTGGGTTCTCAATTGACCTACCTTAGAAAGGATGGAAGGCTGAGTCAACCTTGAGCCTGGTAGGATTCGAACTTACAGTAATTGCAGACAGCTGGATGTTAATAACAGGCTTTAGTCTGCAGAGCTATCCAGGCTCTTTCTTATTTATTTATTTATTTATTTATTTATTTATTTATTTATTTATTTATTTATTTATTCATTCATTCATTCATTCATTCATTCATTCATTCATTCATTCATACTGCCCTTCTCCCAGAGAACTCAGGGCAGAGCACAGCCAACGATAAAATACACCCATAGACAAAATTTAAGAACAGTTTAAAAACGTATTAAATACTGGAATCCTATCAGATCGCCCCTAATTCTTCTTTTCTCTAGACTGATCAAATCCTGCAAATCCTGCAGCCGTTCTTCCTATGTTTTTAATCTCCAGGCCTTGGATCACCTTCGTTGCTCTTCTCCGCACTTTTTCCAAAGTCTCAACATCTTTTTTTTGATAATGTGGTGACCAAAATTGGTTGCAGTATTACAACAAGGTGATCTGTTGACTTGGGGAAAAAACGTAGAAAGAAGAACAACTAAGAGGATCAAAGGCCCGGAAGACTAAAACATAGGAAGATTGGTTGTAGGAATTGGGTATGTCTAGTCTAAAGAAAAGAGGGACCAGGGAGGGACACGATAGCATCTTCCAATACTTGAGGGGCTGTCACAATACTTGAGGGACTTCCAATACTTGAGGGGCTGTCACAATACTTGAGGGACTTCCAATACTTGAGGGGCTGTCACAGAGAGGAAGGGGGTCAAGCTATTTTCCAAAGCACCAGAAGGCAAGACGAGAAGAAACAGATGGAAACTAACCAAGGAGACAAAGCCCACTCTACTCCAAGACTTGGGACAATGTTCTCGAGAACTAACCAAGGAGACAAAGCCCGCTCTACTCCAAGGCTTGGGACAATGTTCTCGAGAACTAACCAAGGAGACAAAGCCCGCTCTACTCCAAGACTTGGGACAATGTTCTCGAGAACTAACCAAGGAGACAAAGCCCACTGTACTCCAAGACTTGGGACAATGTTCTCGAGAACTAACCAAGGAGACAAAGCCCGCTCTACTCCAAGACTTGGGACAATGTTCTCGAGAACTAACCAAGGAGACAAAGCCCGCTCTACTCCAAGACTTGGGACAATGTTCTCGAGAACTAACCAAGGAGACAAAGCCCGCTCTACTCCAAGACTTGGGACAATGTTCTCGAGAACTAACCAAGGAGACAAAGCCCGCTCTACTCCAAGACTTGGGACAATGTTCTCGAGAACTAACCAAGGAGACAAAGCCCGCTCTACTCCAAGACTTGGGACAATGTTCTCGAGAACTAACCAAGGAGACAAAGCCCGCTCTACTCCAAGACTTGGGACAATGTTCTCGAGAACTAACCAAGGAGGCAAAGCCCGCTCTACTCCAAGACTTGGGACAATGTTCTCGAGAACTAACCAAGGAGGCAAAGCCCGCTCTACTCCAAGACTTGGGACAATGTTCTCGAGAACATTCATGGGATGAATAATTCCAAGCAGACCTGTCTGTTATTGTCCCACGAGGGTTGGATATTTCAACTTGGTACTTCAACTTGGTCATGAGTTTGGTTCTTCAGACCCTGTCCCTTGTCTTGAAGGGATTAAAAGACAAAAATTTAAAATTAAGCAATTGTCTTAGTGGGCAGTACCTTAAATAGGAACCAGCCGTGTGTTACAGCCACCAAAAAAGCCAACACAATCCTAGACTGCGTTAAAAAGAGGGATAGACTCAAGATCACATGAAATCCTAGTACTGCTTTACAAAGTCTTAGTAAGGCCACACCTGGAATCCTGCATCCAGTTTTGCTCACCGCACTATAAAAAAGATGTGGAGACTCTAGAAAGAGGGCGGAGAAGAGCAAGAAAGATGATGAGGCTAAAACACACCAGGAACGGTTGCAGGAACTGGGCTTGGCTTGTCTACTGAAGAGAAGAACCAGGGGAGACATGATAGCATCTTCCAATACTTGAGGGGCTGCTCCAGAGAGGAGGAAGGCGATCAAGCTATTTTCCAAAGCCCCTGAAGGCCAGACAAGGAACAGTGGATGGAAACTAACCAAGGAGAGAAGCAACCTGGAATTAAGGAGAAACTTTCTAACAGCGAGGACTCTCACTGAGGACTCTCACATGAATGTTCTTGAGAACATTGTCCCAAATCTTGGAGCAGAGTGGGCTTTGTCTCCTTGGTTAGTTCTCGAGAACATTGTCCCAAGTCTTGGAGTAGAGTGGGCTTTGTCTCCTTGGTTAGTTCTCGAGAACATTGTCCCAAGTCTTGGAGTAGAGTGGGCTTTGCCTCCTTGGTTAGTTCTCGAGAACATTGTCCCAAGTCTTGGAGTAGAGTAGGCTTTGTCTCCTTGGTTAGTTCTCGAGAACATTGTCCCAAGTCTTGGAGTAGAGTGGGCTTTGTCTCCTTGGTTAGTTCTCGAGAACATTGTCCCAAGTCTTGGAGTAGAGCGGGCTTTGTCTCCTTGGTTAGTTCTCGAGAACATTGTCCCAAGTCTTGGAGTAGAGTGGGCTTTGTCTCCTTGGTTAGTTTCCATCTGTTTCTTCTCATCTTGCCTTCTGGTGCTTTGGAAAATAGCTTGACCCCCTTCCTCTCTGTGACAGCCCCTCAAGTATTGGAAGTCCCTCAAGTATTGTGACAGCCCCTCAAGTATTGGAAGATGCTATCGTGTCCCTCCCTGGTCCCTCTTTTCTTTAGACTAGACATACCCAATTCCTACAACCAATCTTCCTATGTTTTAGTCTCCGGGCCTTTGATCCTCTTAGTGGAACAGGCTTGCCACCAGAAGTTGTGAGTGCCCCATCACTGGAGACTTTTTAAAGGAGAGACTAGGCAGTCACTTGTCTGAAATGATGTGGGGTCTCCTGCCTTAGCAGAGGGTTGGACTAGAAGACCTCCAAGGCCCCTTTCAGGTCTATTCTGATGGATGGATTGATCCCAGCCTTCACCCAGGTACACAAGGTCCCAGGTTGGCTGCAGTCAGTGGCTCCTGCCAAACACCTTGGCTAGCCGCATGTGTGAGTTGGCAACCCCTGAGCATACTGGCCGCCATTGCTGGTCATAGCTGCTGCACCAGACCGACATGTTCCTGAAACGGGCTTGGCATCACAAAGCGTTTGGAAACGTCTGCTGGTTCCGAAATGCGTCAGCTGGGCCTTGAAGCCCAGCCAGTTGAGATTTTATTGCATTTAATTGTTTATGGTAGCTGGATGAGGTCACCCATCCTGGGAATCGGGTCAAGGGTGGGGCACCTCTGCTTAAAATAAACTCAAAATAATATTAATAAAAATGGAGGAATATGCAGCTGCATCGAGTGCTGGAGCCTGGTTAGCCCTGAGAACAATTAAAAATGCCGCTTTTTTATTTGTAAAGGCGGGAAAGAAATCGAAGTCAGGTTATTTCAACAACAGTTTCTTATGGCAAAACTTTTCCTGGCCAGGATGAAGGTTACCAGTCGTAAAATGGATCGTCATTTCTTTCCTTCCTTCCTTCCTTCCTTCCTTCCTTCCTTCCTTCCTTCCTTCCTTCCTTCCTCTCTCCCTCCCTCCCTTCTGTATTATTTGTTCTTCTTTCTCTTCGTTTTTCCTTGTTTTTTTCCATTCTTTTCCTTCCTTTTGCTGTCCTTTCCTTCCTTCCTTCCTTTTTTTCTTCCTGCTGTCCTCTCCTCCCTCCCTCCTTCTTTATTTCCTTCCTTCCTTCCTTCCTCCCTCCCTCCCTCTGTCCCTCCCTCCCTTCTGTATTATTTGTTCTTCTTTCTCTTCATTTTTCCTTGTTTTTTTCCATTCTTTTCCTTCCTTTTGCTGTCCTCTCCTTCCTCCCTCCCTCCCTTCCTCTTTCCATTCTGTATTATTTGTTCTTCTTTCTCTTCCTTTTTCCTTTTTTTCTCCCATTTTTTCCTTCCTTCTTCCTTTGCTGTCCTTTCCTTCCTTCCTTCCTTTTTTTCTTCTTCCTGCTGTCCTCCCTCCTTCTTTATTTCCTTCCCTTCTTCCTTCCTTCCTTCCTTCCTTCCTTCCTTCCTTCCTTCCTTCCTTCCTTCCTTCCTTTTTCCATGTTGTATTACTTGTTCTTTTGTTTTCCATGCTTTTCCTTTTTTCCCTTCTTCCTGCTGTCCTCTCCTCCCTCTCCCTCTCCCCCTCCCTCCTTCCTTCCTTATTTCCTTCCTTCCTTCCTCATTATCTTGAACATCTGGTTCTTCATTGGAAGAACAAGACAGGAGGAAGAGGGAGGAGGAAGAGGAGGGGGAGGAGGAGGAGGAGGAGGGGAGAGGAGGGGGCTTCTCAAGACCAGAGAGAGCTGGCCTGACTCCTTTCTCTCTCTGATTATCAAACAGGACCCAGCCTCCTCTTCATCACCTACGCCGAGGCCATCGCCAACATGCCGGCGTCCACTTTCTTCGCCATCATTTTCTTCCTGATGTTGATCACCCTCGGACTGGACAGTACGGTGAGCAGAGGAGGGTCCCGTTTCCAGAGAGGCCGGCCTTGGCAGGGCAGAGAGAGTCCGAGAGAGTCACCAGGCAGGGGGAAAAACCTGTCACAAGTCCAAATCAGGCAGAAAGTTTAGATAGGCACCTTCCTAATTCACCTAAGCATAGCGGGGGGCACAGTGAGCTTTGCAAGATTCGGTGACTTCCGTACAGCCAATATTAATCAAAGTAGCTCCAGCCTTCTTTTGAAGTTGGTTGCTTTGATCCAGAGGTTGCCAATCAGGCTAGAAGGGAGTGAGAGGGACAGATTGAAAGGTCTAAATTCCTTGGGCCCTTGTGGCCCCACGGAAACGATCTCCCACCCCCCTCCCTCTTTTTTTTTTTTGCAAAAGCTATTCATCGAGAGGTTGCATCGGTTTGCAAACTCTGGTGGCTGCTTGGAAGGATTAGATGGGGTTTCTGAAGAGTAATAACAGAAGGAGAGGGGGATGCCCAGGAAGTGGGGAGGGGGTTAATGCTTCCACCCAAGTGGTCACGGGATCCTTTGGGGGGGTGTCTTTATCCAGTGGACAACACTAATTTTTAAGAAGGATTCTGGGAAAACCGTGTTTTTTTTCATTCCAAAGAGACGGGGATAACCCAGTTACTACTGTGAGAGGGATCTTGGAGTCCTAATGGACAATCACTTAAATAGGAGCCAGCCGTGTGCAGCAGCTGCCAAAAAAATCAATGCAAACCTAAATTGCATCAACAGAGAGATAGAATCAAGATCATGTGAAGTGTTAATACCACTTTATAAAGCCTTGGTAAGGCCACATGTGGAATAATGGATTCAGTTTTGGTCACCACGATGTAAAAAAGATGTGGAGACTCTAGAAAGAGTGCAGAGAAGAGCAACAAAGAGGATTAAGGGACTGGAGGATGAAACATAGGAAGAACAATTGCAGGAACTGGGGATGTCTAGATTAATGAACAGAAGGACGAGGGAGGGCATGATAGCACCATTCCAAATATTTGAGGGGCTGCCAAAAAGAGGAGTTGGGGGTCCACCTCTTCTCCAAAGCACCAGAAGGAAGAACAAGAAGCAACGGGTGGAAACTCATCAAGGAGAGAAGCAACCTGGAATTAAGGAGAAATTTCCTGACAGTGAGAACAATTAACCAGTGGAATAACTTAGCCTCTGGAAGTTGTAAATGCTCCATCACTGGAAGTTTTCAAGAAGATGTTGGATAACCATTTGTCTGAAATGATATATTGCAGTGATAGCTAACCTTTTTGCCATCACATGCCAAAAGTGGGGGTAGTGGGGTGGGGGGATTTTGCGCACGCATGCCCACACCCATAATTCAATGCGCCCTGACCCCCCACATATGCACACGTGACCGCCCCCACTCTTCCCCTATTTTTGGCACGCGATGGCACGGTGGGTCCGGTAGGCCCATTTTTTTGCCCTCCCCAGGCTCCAGAACCTTTCTAGGAGCCTGGGGAAGGTGAAAATGGCCTTCCCCACCCCCCCGGAGGCCCTTCGGAGGCCCGGAAACAGCCCCCCGGAAGGCCCAAAAAACAGCTGGCCAGTGCGCATATGCGTGCTAGACTGAGGTAGGGCAACTCTCTCATGCCCGCAAATATGGCTTCGTGTTCCTCCTGTGGCACCCGTGCCATAGGTTCGCCATCACGGATATAGAGTTTCCTATCTGGGCAGGAGGTTAGACTAGAAGATCTCCAAGTTCCCTTCCAACTCTGTTATTCTAGTCTAAAAACCCAATATTTCTCAACGTTGGCCACTTTAAGGTGTAGGTGGACTTCAATTCCCAGAATTCCCCAGCCGTCTGAGGAATTCTGGGAATTGAAGTCCGCCTACACCTTAAAGTGGCCAATGTTGAAGAACACTCAAATAGATGGATTTAGGCAATGGCAGGGGAGATTCTGAGTGAGGGGCCAAGAACAAGAACTGGAAAAATACTGCTTCCCGGATGAGTTCATGCAGACGATCTCGGCAGTGTTGAAATTTCGACTTCTCCACAGAGCAGGAGGTGGGACTAGATGACCTCCAAGGGATTCCCTCAGTCCTAGGAATTGGAATTCCAGGAACGGCACAGCTGAGAATTTGGAGGCCTTTTGAACATAGAATAATAGAATTGGAAGGGACCTCGGAGGTCATCTAGTCCAACCCCCTGCCCCTGTTGCCCTTCCTTCCTTTCTTCCTTCCCTTCCTTCCTTCCCTTCTTCCTTCCCTTCTTCTTCCCTCCCTTCCTCCCTCTTTCCCTTCCTTCCTTCGCTTTCTTCCTTCCTTTCCTTCCTTCCTTCTTTCCCTTCCTTCCTTCCTTCCCTTCCTTCCTTCCCTCCCTCCCTCCTTTTCCTCCCTTCCTTCCTTCTTTCCTTCCTTTCCTTCCTTCCCTTCCTTTCCTTCCTTCCTTCCCTCCGTCCCTCCCTCCATCCCCTTCCTTCCTTCCTTCCTCCCTCCCTCCCTCCCTCCCTCCCTCCCTCCCTTCCTTCCTTCCATAGAATAATAGAATAACTTTGGAAGGGGCCTCGGAGGTCTTCTAGTCCAACCCCAGCTCAAGCAGGAGACCATTTCAGATAGGTGGCTGTCCAATCTCTTCTTCCAAACCTCCAGTGATGGAGCACCCACAACTTCTAGTGGCAAGCCCTTCCGTGGGTTAATTGTCCCCACTGTCAGGAAATTCCTCCTGAGTTCTAGGTTGCTCCTCTCCTTGGTTTGTTTCCCCATCAACACTAAACTTGGGGACGGTGATTGAATTCTGAGATCAACCGAGAATCATATAATCTTCAGATTCAAAGGGCTGGAAGGGACCCTGAAGGTCATCTAGTCCAACCCTCCCTGCTCAAACGGGAGACCCCATACCCTTCCAGACAAATGGTTTGTCCAGTCTCTTCTTGAAAACTTCTGGAGCTAATCGTGCCCTTGGTCCTTCTTTTTTTCTTTCCTTGACCTCTCCCGGTGTTTCCCCCTCCTCCCCCCCCCAGTTTGCAGGCCTGGAGGGGGTCATCACCGCCGTGCTGGATGAATTCCCCCACATCTGGGGCAAACAGCGGGAGTGGTTTGTGCTGATTTTGATTGTGACGTGCTTCATGGGCTCTCTGTCCACACTGACTTTTGTAAGTAGCTCAGCTGCAGCCCCTCGTGAATGGGGGGGGGGGAGGGAAATCAGCGTGGGATCGAGCTATCACGGAGCAGAATTGGGTGGGTGGGTTTTTTTTTCTCATATCACCCTGAGCTACGAGTTGAGATTGAGGAGGATGGGATGCAGGAAGGAGCTTGGGAGATGGCCAGAATTGGTTAGAAGAGCAGGAATGGAGGTGGGAGTGGGATATGAACCATGTGCTAAATAAATAATATTTACTATTTATTATTGTATGCTGAGACACTGAGGATGTTACCTAGTTGGGTAATGAAACGTCAGTAAGGAAAAAAACACACGCTCAGACAGCTCCAAGGAGTCCTTCTCCTCCTCCTCTTCTTCTTCCTCCTCCTCTTCCCCTCTTCCTTTTTTCTTGTCCATTTTTCTTCCTTCTCTTCTTCTCCCTTCCTTTCTTCCTTCCCTCCCTCTTTATCTCAGTCTTTTCCTTCCTTCCTCCCTTCCTTTCCTCCTCCTCCTCCTCCTCTTTCTCCTCCTCCTCCTTTCTTCTTCCTCTTCCTCTCCTCCTCTTCCTCCTCCTCCTTCTTCTCCTCCTCTTTCCTCTTCCTCTTTTCTTCTCTTTCTCCTCCTTTTTTCTTGTCCATTTTTCTTCCTTCTTCTTCTCCCTTTCCTTCCTTCCCTCCCTCCCTCCATCTCCTTCTTTTCTTTCTTCCATCTCTTCCTCTTTATCTCAATCTTTTCCTTCCTTCCTCCCTTCCTTTCTTCCTCCTCCTCTTTCCTCTTCTCCTTCTCCTCCTCCTCCTCCTCCTCCTCTCCTCGTCCTCCTCTTTCTTCTTCTTCTTCTTCTTCTTCTTCTTCTTCTTCTTCTTCTTCTTCTTCTTCTTCTTCTTCTTCTTTTCTCCTCCTCCTCCTCCTCCTCCTCTTCCTCCTCATTCTTTTTCTCCTTTTCCTCCTCATTCTTCTTCTCCTTCTCCTCTTCCTCCTCCTCCTCCTCCCATCCAGCTCAGAGAGCACCAAGGACTCCCACTCAATAAATAATAATAAATATTAAAAGAGTTCAGGGTAGCCTCACCTGCGGGATAGGTGGCAAACAAATTTGACAGATCAATAGTTAAATAAACAGAAGGTTTATTTTGTCTTCTTGCACATTTATTTGTTTCAATTTATAAACTGCCCTTCTCCTTATGGACTCAGGGCGGTGAACAGCCAGAATAAAACATGATATACAAAATTTAAAACAATTTAAAAATATTAAATATTTACGGCCGACAATTAAAACAGTCCAATTTAAGATCAGTGCCAATTTAAAACAGAGGATGGGATCAAGCCAGCCCAGCTAGACGAAACAAGTGGGTTTAAGGGCCGACGAAAAGTCTGGAGTCTGGTATCGTGCGTATCTCTGGGGGTAGGTCATTCCAGAGGGCGGGTGCCACCACAGAGAAGGCTCTCCCCCTGGGGGTCGCCAGCCGACATTGTCTGGCCAACGGGACCCTGAGGAGGCCCTCTCTGTGTGAGCGTACTGGCCATTTGGGGGCCATTTCTTCTTTTGGAGTTCGAATGAGCTGCAGCCGCCAGGAAGGCTTCTGAGACCCCTTTCCTTCTCCCAACCCTTCTTCCTTCCTTCCTTCCTCCCAGGGAGGGGCCTACGTGGTGAAGCTCTTTGAAGAATATGCCACGGGGCCGGCTGTGATAGCTGTGGTGTTTCTGGAATCCATCGCCGTGGCTTGGTTCTATGGTGAGCTCCCATCTGCACGTCATTGCTGGGGGGTGGACGATGGGTTAGAAAGGATGGCTTCTTCCTTGGGGAGCAACCAATGGGGAGGCAGGGCCCTGGCAGCCCCCCATCTGAGCCTGAGTAGCGTAGGGGAGTAATGCCTCCTACAAAGGCAGCATTTAAGATCCAGCTGCTGCAATTACTTGCGAGTTCAATCCCAGCCAGGCTCAAGGTCGACTCAGCCTTCCATCCTTTATAAGGTGGGTAAATTGAGGACCCAGTTTGTTGGGGGCAATAAGTTGACTTTGTATAAATATAAATATACAAAAGTATGAAGACTATTGCTTAACGCATTGTAAGCCGCCCTGAGTCTCCGGAGAAGGGCGGCATAGAAATCAAATTAAAAATAAATAAATAAATAAATAAATCTCTCACCACCCAGAAGGTGAAGGAACCTGTCTCTGGTCTAGATGAAGTGAGCTTCCATAAGGAACTCAGAGGATCCCTACAATTTGGAAATCGGCTTCTTCCAGGGGTGAAATGTAAAATGTGTTACTACCAGCTCTGTGGGCATGGCTTGGTGGTGGTGGGGGGTTATGAGACTGGTTGGGTGTGGCCAACTTTTTCTTTTTAACTTTTCAAAGCATTTTCTCTAATGCTTTGAAAAGCCTCTCTGCCGATCAGGCAACTCAGCTGGGATCGTCAGAGACTTTTCAAAGCATTTTTTTTTAAACCAAAGAGGTTGCAGAAGAAAATGCTTTGAAAAGCCTCTGAGGATCCCAGCTGAGCTGTGAGATCCTCAGAGGCTTTTTCTTTTTTTAACTTTGAAAAGCATTTTTTCGTCGGAAGAGGCTGTAGAAAAAATGCTTTTAAAAGTAAAAGTAAAAAAAAAAAAGCCTCTGATGATCCTGTGGCTCAGCTGGGCATGGATTTTTGCTACTGATTTATTTATTTATTTATTTATTTATTTATTTATTTATTTATTTTTGGTTCAATTTATACGCCGTCCTTCTCCGGAGACTCAGGGCGGCTTACAATGCGTTAAGCAGTAGCCTTCATACTTTTGTATATACCTGCTTAGTAGGGCTTTCGCCCACCCCCCAAGCGGTGTTCTTTTTTATATAAATTCAGCTTATTGCCCCCACAATCTGGGTCCTCATTTTACCTACCTCGGAAGGATGGAAGGCTGAGTCAACCTGGAGCCTGGTGAGATTCGAACTCGCAGTAATTGCAGGCAGCTGGCAGCTAAGTGCTACTTAAGTGCAACTTAACAGCACTTAGGCCACTGCGCCACAAGGCTCATTCTCTGAACCACCCACCACCATTGCTACCGGGTGATCCGATCCGAACTGGGAGCATTTCACCCCTGGCTTCTTCTCACCACTCATGATCTTCTTGCAGGCATCAGGGTTGAGTTTTCTTCTCTCTCTCTCTCTCTCACACACACACACACACACTCCGTCTTCATTGCAATTCCTTCCCCAGTTTCAGGTTGCAAGTCCCTTGGGGAGGGGGCAGGGAGAAGGACCCGGGAGCTGTGGCGTTCCTTCGCTCCTCAGGGGTTGAACTGGCGTGACCCCAAGGCCATCAGCCCTCCTTCCTTCTTTGTGTCCCTCCGCAGGAGTCACTCAGTTTTGTAGTGAAGTGAAGGAGATGCTCGGCTTTGTCCCTGGCTACTTCTGGCGGATCTGTTGGGTGATCATCAGCCCCGCTTTTATCCTGGTGAGTAGGATCCGGAAAGCCTCCTCCTCCTGCTCCTCCTTTTCCTCTGCTCCTCCTCCTCCTGCTCTCTGCAAACCTTCCTCCCTTCTAGCACTGATGATGTTCCCTAGTTGGGTCATGAAACGTCGGCAAGAAAACTGCCAAGCGCAGAGAGTCCCCAGGATCCCCACGGTTCAGCCCAGAGCTGAAATATTCTCTTTGATTGGAATAGGAAAAACAGACGGCAGACCGTAAAGTATAGATGGAAAAAAATCTCCTCTCCCATGTGAATCAAGGGAGTCTCCACAAAGCTCTTCCTGGTTTTCTCTGAAATGCCCCCAACCGGCTGGAGCCTCCATCCCACTGCTAGGACCCCCATCCTGTTCTAAGCCCATCCTGCAGACGTCCCCCCTCCCCAACACACACCCTTCTCTCTCCCTGCCCCTCCCTCCCTCCCTCCACTCTTTCTCTCTCTCTCCCTCCCCCTCTCTGTCCCTCCCTCCCTCCCCCCTCTCTCTCCCTCCCCCTCCCTCCCTCTTTCTCTCCCTCCTCCCTCTTTGTCCCTCCCTCTCTCCCCTTCCCTCTCTTTGTCCCTCCCTCCCTCCCTCCTCTCTCTCTCCCCCTCTTTCCCTCCCTCCCCCTCTCTCCCTCTCTCTCTCTCCCTCCTCCCTCTTTGTCCCTCCCTCTCTCCCCCTCCCTCTCTCTCTCCCTCTCTCTCTCCCTCCCTCTCTCCCTCTCTCCCTCCCTCTCTTTGTCCCTCCCTCCCTCCCTCCTCTCTTCCCCTCTCTCCCTCCCTCCCCCTCTCTCCTTCCCTCTCTCTGTCCCTCCCTCTCCGTCTCTCTCTCCCTCCCTCCCCCTCTCTCCCTCCCTCTCTCTGTTACTCCCTCTCCCTCCCTCTCTGTCCCTCCCTCCCCCTCCCTCCCTCTTTCTCCCTCCCTCCCTCTCTCCTTCCCTCCCTCCCCCTTCTTTCCTTCCCTCCCCCCTCTCCCTCCCTCTCTCTCCCTCCCTCCCTCTCTCCTTCCCTCCCTCCCCCTTCTTTCCTTCCCTCCCCCCTCTCCCTCCCTCTCTCTCCCTCCCCCTCTCTTTGTCCCTCCCCTCTCCCTCCCTCCCCTCCCTCCCTCCCCCTCCCTCCCTCCCTCCCTGCCTCCCCTCCCCACCTCTCTCTTTCCAGCCATATATTATTCTTAAATGTTACATCCTTTGGGTTGCTTTGACAGAGCTGTTTCCATCCCTGCTAAACAAAAGCTTAACTCCCTGTTCCAAAATTAGCTTTTTTTTTTTTGTTGTTAAAGCCCTGTCAACATTATGCACGAGACACCCGAAAGTGTAAGGATTCTGGACGGCCAACATTTCCTAGGGCTGCCCAGGAGAAAACGAGCTTGGCTGGCAGGCTGGATGGTCTGTTTAGCAAAGCTAAAAACTTTATGGCTAAGAAGAAAAGGGCTAAAAGGATCCCGTGGGATCCCGTCAGGCCCTCCAGCGAGTAACACAAGCGCCCACTCGCCCCACTCTTCCCTGCTCACCCTCCCCGGCGAGCTTTTGGTGAGCCTGGGGGGTGTGTGTGGAAAAAGCAAAATAAAACGGAATAATCTGGCAAACTGCGATTGCTTGGTTGTTGAGGACAGTGCAAATAAGAACACAAGAGGGACTTTTGCGTGTGTGTGTGTGTGTGTGTGTGTGTGTGTGTGTGAGTTGCCATGGAGGTTGCAAACTAAATTTTAATTTCTGGGGAGTTGAGGTCAGGTCAGTCTCCCCTGTTTGCTTTTCCTTTTTACAGATAAAGAGACGAGCAAATATAGCGGAGGTGGAAGGTGATTTACTCCTCCAATTTACGAGGATGCTTTCGGCCTTGTAAATACCAAATGCTTTGCGTGCTGCCTTTTTTTATTTTTTAAGAGGCAAACAACCACAAGGGCTAACAATCCACAGCCTTGCCGGCCGCGTTAAACAAAATTTTAAAAGAAAGAAAGAAAGAAAGATGCTTTTTCAAGGCGAAGGGGGTCTGCAAGGAGGGGAAGGGTCTTCGGCGGGAGCCGTTTCTTAATTCATTAGATTTAATTAGAGTTGCAGGATCTCCCTAGCGTTCCGCAGCTGGATGGAGTTTGGAGTGGAGGATGGGTTTGGTGAAGATCAGACAAGTCCTTTAGGATCCTGGGAAGCCAACCGTGGGAATGAAAGTTGGGATGGAGCTACAGAAAGGGGCATCGCTGAAGGAGGCATCACTCAAGCCTGTCTAAACAAGCCGACATTTGTGGTCTTCGTCTGGACCTGCCGCCTTGATGCCTCCTGGCTGAGATCCCAACGTCCAACTGGAGAGTGGGCTCCTCAGTCTCTTCTTGTGGGCCCTGAGGTCTCTGCCCCACCGATTAGGTCTGAAGGTCCAGACCGACCACTGGTGGTGGGCCTGGAGCTCCAGTCTTTGGGTTCTGCTCCACCGATTAGGACTGAAGGTCCAGACCGACCACTGGTGGTGGGTCTGCTCCACTGACTAGGCCTGAAGGTCCAGACCGACCACTGGTGGTGGGTCTGCTCCACTGACTAGGCCTGAAGGTCCAGACCGACCACTGGTGGTGGGTCTGGAGCTTCAGTCTTTGGGTTCTGCTCCACCGATTAGGTCTGAAGGTCCAGACCGACCACTGGTGGTGGGTCTGGAGCTTCAGTCTTTGGGTTCTGGTTCACCACCATTTGGGTCTTCTCCAGTTCATCCTCTGCAGCTTCGTAGCCAGCCCTCCGGAAATCCGCCTCTTTGAGTACAGTTACCCATACTGGACCATGGTGCTGGGCTATTGCATTGGGACTTCCTCCTTCATCTGCATCCCTGCCTACATGGTTTATCGATTGGCAAGGACTCCGGGGACGCTGAAAGAGGTAGGCTGGGCCCGTGGGGGAGGGGGCAGGTGAAGGAAGTGCAGGAGGAAGACAAAGGGTGAGCTTATTCATCAACAGAGGAAGCTATTTGAGATGGAATACTCCATTCTGGTACTTCTCGATCTTGGCAAATTGAAGATGGGTGGACTCCAACTCCCAGAATCCCCCAGCAAGCATGCTTTAAGAGGGATGAACTTCCACTCCCAGAATCCCCCAGCCAGCAGGCTTTAAGAGGGGAGGACTTCCACTCCCAGAATCCCCCAGCCAGCATGCTTTAAGAGGGGAGGACTTCCACTCCCAGAATCCCCCAGCCAGCCATGCTTTAAGAGGGGTGGACTTCCACTCCCAGAATCCCCCAGCCAGGCTGCTTTAAGAGGGGTGGACTTCCACTCCCAGAATCCCCCACCCTGCATGCTTTAAAATGGGTGGACTTCCACTCCCAGAATCCCCCAGCCAGCAGGCTTTAAGAGGGGAGGACTTCCACTCCCAGAATTCCCCAGCCAGCATGCTTTAAGAGGGGAGGACTTCCACTCCCAGAATCCCCCAGCCAGTATGCTTTAAGATGGGTGGACTTCAGCTCCCAGAATTCCCCAGCCAGTATGCTTTAAAAGGGCTGGACTTCCACTCCCAGAATTCCCCAGCCAGCCTGCTTTAAGAGGGGAGGACTTCAGCTCCCAGAATTCCCCAGCCAGCCATGCTTTAAGAGGGGAGGACTTCAGCTCCCAGAATCCCCCAGCCAGCCATGCTTTAAGAGGGGAGGACTTCCACTCCCAGAATCCCCCAGTCTCTGAAGCCCCTTCCCATGCCTCCATAGGGAGGAACTGGGGTGCCTCCTGTCCACCTCTGGGGTCCCTCTGCCGCCTGTGATGGTCGTTCTCTCTCTCTCACTGCCGTTGTGTTCGTCTCCTCCACAGCGTCTCCTGAAGAGCATCACACCCGAGACATCCACGGAGATTCCCTTTGATGAGATCCACATGAATGCCGCTTAGGCTGTCCCCCCACATTTTTTGGGGAGGGGGAGAAAGTAGAGGCAAGGTAAAGGAGCCGAATCCTGCCTCCCGTTTGCTTCCCAAAGCTCTATTCCAAAGACGGGAATGTCAACCAGGGAACATTCTTGGCATGGAGGACCACGGAAGATCTACGAGCGATTCCAGAGAAAACAACAACCCGGAGGGGGGGCCCCCGTTTGGCCCCCTCTCGGGCTCTTCCAAATGGCTGTGACTTTCTTTTTGAACACTTGAGTGCAAGTGAAAAAACACGCCCCCTGGACCTGGAGCTGTCTGAATGCATGCGTGGTTTTCCCTCCGGCCTTCGTTGGGCCCTCTGTGCAAGTTAAGAGTGTCTACTTAGAGCCATCTCTGTGCAAACTTCGTCCGTTGTGTGACACCCCGCCCCCCTTTGTGATAAACCCTCTGTTGTGTTGTTGCAAAGAATCTCAGGGTTTTTTTCCCCCACCTAGGTGGGAAAAAAACCACCCCCCCAAAAAAACCCCCCAAAAAGCAGGAAGGGTCCATCCAGGTTTGTTCATCATGATCGTAGCTTAATCCTAGCCAAAGGCCAGCTCAAACCCTACGAGAGGGGTGTGGGAGAGAGAGAGAGAGAGAGAGAGTTTAAGAATGTCACCTGCCCAAAACTTCTGGAAGAAAAAGTGGGGGGGGGGATTAAATTCCCCGCAGCTGGAAAACTAGCATTGCATGGAGCTCCAAAGTGCCACGCCCTCCTCGAGAAAACCCTTTGTGTATGTGTGTATGCGTGGTTTGGTGTGCTTTTCCTTAATTGAAGGGGTGTGTGGCTCCCACATCTGAAAGCGGTTCAGTCTAAGCTAAGCTGGCTCAGGATATTCTAAGTAGGGGGTTGGACTAGAAGACCTCCAAGGTCCCTTCCAACTCTTTTGTTATTCCTCCTTAATCTGGACTTTTATGTTGAAGAGTCGGTTGTAATTTAATTGCAACCCCTCCCTCTTCGCCCCCACCACCACCATCTGAAGAAAGTCAGGAGGTAGGAAGTGCTCGATGGACGTAGCCAGATGTTCTCTGTCCAGCTGGAGATAGTTCCTTCCGTCCACAAAATGCAGACTCCGGTAGAGCCCTGAAATTATATGTACGTACTTTGGGGTCCTCGGTGCCCTCTGAGGTTAGTGTTTCTCTCGCAGACATTTCATCACCATAGTGGGTAAGATCATCAGTGCTTAGAAGAGAGTGGGGCATTGCTCACTGTAAGCCTTGCACAGAGGACACTGATTAGGTTACCTAGTTCGGTAATGAAATGTTTGCAAGGAAATAAACTCAGGGAAAAGCAAAGGAAGCCTCCTCTTCTTCTTCTTCCTCTTCCTGCTTACAAACCCCTCTCCAATCTCCTCCTCCTCCTCTTCCTCCCCACTCCTCCTCTCCACAAACCCCACACCCTTCTAGCACTGATGATGTTCCCGAGCTGGGTCATGAAACATAAGAAAACCACCCACAGTTCATCCCTGTCTCTACTATCAATATACTACTTGGATGATCCAGGCCCCAAGTCAGCTTCTTCTTGCTAGAGGCCTCTCTTTCCCTGCGGTGAAGCCGCTCCTCCCAAGTGTGCAATTGGGTGTGGGTGTTTACTAAGAGCTTTCACCATCCATCTCAATCTCGTAGTACCTGCCGTGAAATATCCCCTTTTGCAGGAAGCTGGCGGGAAAGTTTCCTCTTGGTCAAACAGATGATTTTTTTCTTTCCTTTTCTTTATGAGGGTTAAATTATAAACCGGTGAAACCACGTGTGAGTTGTGTGAATGTGTGTGTACAATAATTCTGCAAAGCAAGGTGTAAAACCGCCTCCATCACCTGGACTGGACAAAAACCATCGGAGAAGTGAAGTGTGATTTATGATGCTTCTGCCCTTTTGAGCATACTCACCTGCGGGCTCCCAGAAAATAAGTCTTAAAAGCGATCTGTTGATCCGGAAGGAGAATTTGCTTCCTCTGGATCAGTGGATCACTGCAGAAAAGATTTTGGGCAGGTTTGTCCAATCTTGGCCCCTTTGAAGACCTGTGGACTTCAACTCCCAGAATTCCCCAGCTGGGGAATTCTGGGAGTTGAAGTCCACAGGTCTTCAAAGGGGCCAAGATTGGACAAACTTAGTTTAAACCCTTTTCAAAGCCAAAGCTCCCCATTCCGTACAAACCTGGAACTTGTGCGTTGTCGTTTTTGGTTTTTGTACAGAGAAATTTAAAAAAAAAACTGGAGTTTTCTTTTACAGAATAAGGCACTCAAGGCTGCAATAGGCCAAACTTATCTTGTTATCTTAGGTTTGCTGCTTTTCTGGAATGTGCCAAGTGGAGTGTGTGTTTTGTTTGTGTCTTCGCAACGTCAGCTGTTGTAATAAAAGTTAAGTGTGACAATAAAATGGAAATTGTACCCTCTCTTGCCTTTCTGGTGACAAATGATTGACTAAAATTGAAAGGACGAGCTGAAAGGTTGCTTAACACGTTTTAATCATTTTAGATAATGGAAACACTTTTATATGTGTGTGTGTGTATGTATAAATAATTGCTTTATTCAATGTTTAAACAAAACCCGTAAAAGCTTAAGAGAAACTGCAGGTAGTTTCCTCGACTTAACGACCAAAATCGAGGCCAAAATTTCTGTCCCTCGACGGCACAGTTGAGTTTTTGCCTCATCTTACCACCTTCCTTGCCGCAGTTGTTAAGTGAATCACTGCAGTTGTTCAGGTTAGTAACAAGGTTGTTAAGTGAATTTGGCTCCCCTGTGGACTTCGCTTGTCAGGCCGCCAAGGAGAATCACAGGACCCAGGAACATTGCAACCGTCGTAAGTACATGCCAGCTTCCAAGCATTTCGGCCACGTGACCGAAGAGATGCTGAAACGGTTGTAAATGTGAAAAGCGGTCGCAAGTCACTTTTTCCAGTGCCATTGTAACTTCAAATGTCGTTAAATGAATCCATGTGAGTCAAGGACTACCTGTACACTGCGGAGAGGCCTTGTCCTCAGAGCTACCACCGGATTTCTCCGACCCCAGGGTTAAGTGAGTCCCTTAACACTTGTGGAAGAGCCATTCAAGCTCTGAAGGGACCCTCCCAGGTTTCGTGGGCTGCATAGGTGGGGGGAAAGGTTTCTACTTGGGACTTGCTAATGGTAGAAGAGGATATTTGTAGTGCAGGACTCAGCTGGTCACTTCTAGCACTGAAGTCCACAGTCTTAAAAGTGGCCAAGATTGAACAAACCTAGTTTAAACCCTTCTCAAGGCCAAAGCTCCCCATTCTGTGCAAACCTGGAATTTGTGTGTTGTCGGGGGTTTTTTTGTACAGAGAAATTGTGATGTTACCTAGTTGAGTCATAAAACTTCTGCAAAAAAACCACCAAGCTCAGAGAGCATCGGGGACCCACAGTCACCCTCCTTCTCTTCCTGCTCCTTCTCCTCTTCCTCCTCCTTTCCACAAACCCCACTCCATTCTAGCACTGATAGTACTCGCTTAACCACAGACGTTTTAGGCTGAATTGCGGCCGTAAGACGAGGACAACCTACAGTTTCTGCTAGTTTTTAGCTGCTTTTGTTTTAAACATTGAATAAAGCTTTAGTAGAAGACTGGGGAAAACCCTCGTGGGGTCTTAAACCTTCAGAAATCCACGAGGGGAATTTCCACCAAATTCAACCGCAAAGGGAAAGAAATCCCCTAAAAATTCTCTTCGCCCACACCGTGCGCAAAGCGACAGGAAAGCATCTATTTTGGGAGTTTGCAAAAAAAAAAAAAAAATTAAAAATAGCCCCCCCCCCACTGTCTCCATAGCGACCAGAAAATACAACAGCCCCCTCCGAATGGCTTTCCAGGACACGGGATGTAAACACGAGAGACGTTTCACGCCAACAAAAAGATCTTCAGAAATTTAAACTTCGTTGGGGAAGATAAATGCAATATCCGACGTCGAGGGTATTTTCCAACGTCGGACGCCGAGTCAAAAGCAAACAGGCTGCGGATTGAGGACAGGAGGGGTTTAATGCAGTGTTTTCCAACCGTGGCCCCTTTAAGAGGCGTGGACTTCAACTCCCAGAATTCCCCAGCTATGCTGGCTGCGGAATTCTGGGAGTTGAAGTCCACGTGTCTTAAAGGGGCCACGATTGTGGATTCTTGGTTTAATGCAGTGTTTCTCAACCTTGGAAGCTTGAAGATGGGTGCACTTCAACTCCCAGAATCCCCCAGCCAGCGCTGCTGGCTGGGGGATTCTGGGAGTTGAAGTGCACCCATCTTCAAGCTTCCAAGGTTGAGAAACACTGGTTTAATGGAACAGAGTTCCAGAGTTTTTAACAAACAACAACTTGGAATTTCCTTTGGGGAAATGTGTGGTTTTTTTTTCTCTCCAAAAGCTGCGGTGTTGATGCAACCCTTTCAGAAAAGGTTGTGCGAAAGTGAGCCGGGAAAGGAACGGAATTTGGCTGGAAGAGCGTTATAAAAACACGGACTCTGCCAGGTTCCTCTTGATAAGACGGAGAGAGGAGGATCCTTTTATGGCAGATTTATAAACTCTTGGCACCCGATCTGGTCCAGAAAAGCTGATACGCAGCATAAAATCCCCTATTTTATGGCCCGCATTTTTTTGATTTGGCTCGAGGGTATACATGCTGACTGTTCACACTTAGCCAACAGAAGGGAGTATTCGGAGTTCAAGGTTGAACGTGGTTCTTGAGCTTGGTTGTTTTTCTTGCAAATGTTTCATTACCCAACTAGGTAACATCATCAGGAGTGGAAGGGATGTTTGCAAAGAGAAAGAGGAGGCGGAGAAGGAGAAAGTGGGGGGGGGGGAAACTTCCTTGGTGCTCTCAGAGTTTGGTTTCTTGCGAACATTTAATGATCAAACTAGGGAGTGGTGCGGTGGCCTAGAGGTGGCGCTCTCACCTCACAATCAGGAGGCTGTAAGTTCGATCCTAGGTAGAGGCAAATATTTCTCTCTCTGGGCACAATGAGAATCTATCGGCTGGACAAAACTCCTCATTGGCGACAGGAAGGGCATCTGGCCAGTAAACACTCAGCTCCATTCAGTTGCCCAAACTCCACCCCGCAACGGATTATGGGGGTCATTAAACAATGTTGGTGATGTTTTCATTACCAAACTACCATAGGCAGCATCACCAGAATTGAAAGGGATGGGGGATTTCCTCGAATTCCCACTTTAGGATCAGAAATAACAAAGTTGGATTAAGATTTAGCACGGATTAAAAAACAACAACTGGAGCTTAAAATAATTATTTTCTTTTTTTTTTTTCCACTTTATTTTGCTGGCTCTAGAAGTCAGAAAACACTGGATGGAAACGCCTAATCTTTACATCTGCGTTTAAAACAAAATAAAACAAACAAAAAAAGAAAAGAAAACAAGATTATCCCTGATCTTGTATCATCTACATGCTTTCCTTCCTGAAATTTGTGGATCTTGAGAAAATGTTTCAGAAGATCTCTCGGCCCAGGCCGAGCCTCAAAAGGCTCTGCAGCGCAACTGACACCCGGCTAAAACGAGACTCGGCTCCCTCCGAGATCCGTCCTGTTGCTTCTCGCATCCAGAACCTTTTGAAATAAATAGCCCGCTCCTTCCCTCCGCTCGAAAGGCCCTGAGATTCCCAACCAAAGTCCCTCCTGCGATCCCACCGGTGCAGCCCCACCTAATCTTCCTCTTTTTCCACGTAGGATTTGGGGCCCACGCGGGCCATTTGCCGGGACAGGTAACGGTCCCGGGCGGACGAGACGGTCTCCTGGTTGCTGCGTTTAGCAAATTTGTTGACTTTCTCGGCCGGCTTCTCCGGGGTCTCTTTGCTGTCTTCAGAAGCCTTGTGGATCAACTCGGGGGATTTCTCTGGGCTGGGGAGGTTCCCCCCTTCAGTTTGGGGGTCTTCTTGGGCCACGGACCCCGAGCTGCGTTTCCTCGCGTGTTTCGGCTTCTCGTCTCGGTCTGCCTCCCTTCCCCGCCCTTTTTCCTTGTCTCCATCTCGGTCTTTCTCTCTGGCCCGATGTTCCTTCTTGTCTTTTCCTCTCCTGTGGTCTCGCTTCTCTTCCTCCTCCTCTTCCTCCTCCCAGTCCTTCCTCCTGTGCCGGTCCTCTCGGTCTTCTCGCCTCCTATGATGGCCGTCGGTCCGGCTTCGCTCGTCCTTTCCGTGTCTTCTCTGGCTATTCCTTTCGTCGCGCTGGTGAGCTTCGTCCCTTCGGCGGTCTCGCTTCTCTGCTGGAGGGGAGTGCGGAGGTCTCTCCTCACTGGGAGATCGGGAATCCCTCAGGTTTTTCTTCGATTGGCGACCACGAAGGTCCCCATCATCTGCTCCGGAAGCCTTCTGCTCGCCGCGTCTCTCTGGGACTCCCTTGGCTACCGTCTCTTCGCCATCGCTGCTATCGGATCGCAAGTCACTGTCTGCATCCAGGTTCTCTTCTTCCTTCCTGGGAACATGAGTTCCCGTTTTGTTTTCTAGACTTTGAAGGGAGCCTGTTGGCTTCTCGGAGGGGTCTTCTCCTTTGAACCTAAATATCGTTTGGAGACAAAATAATCTGTACGCGTTAATTCTCTATAAATACAAGTAGCCCTCAATTTACAACAGTTCGTTTAGTGGCCAAAGGTACGACGGCACTGGGAAAAAAATAGGATCCTTTTTCACACTTACCACCTTTGCACATTTGGCAACTGACTCGCATTTATGACTTTTGCAATGTCGGGTCACCTTTTGCGACCTTCTGTCCGGTAAAGGCCACGGGGAAGCCAGATTCACTTAACAACCACGTTCGTAACTTAACAATGGCTATGATTCACTTAACAACAGTGGCAAGAAAGTTCGCAAAAGGGGGCAAACCCCACTTAACGAATGTCTCACTTATCAACAGAAACGTTGGGCTCAATTGGGGTCGTAAGTCGAGGACTTCCTGTAGAGAATATCCATGAAAGTATATGTATCCCTTTGTAGGCATCACATTTTTTAACAATAGCTGGGATACAGGTAATCTCTATGACAGTGTTTTTCAAGCTTCCAAGGTTGAAGATGGGTGGACTTCTACTCCCAGAATCCCCCAGCCAGCGCTGCTGGCTGGGGGATTCTGGGAGTTGAAGTCCACTCATCTTCAAGCTTCCAAGGTTGAGAAACACTGCTCTATGATGTACAACCATAATTGAGCCGAACATTTCTTTGCTAAGCGAGACAGTGGTTAAATGTTTCACCCTATATATCCTTTCTTGCAACAGTTGTTAGACCCAAGTAGGTAACATCATCAATGCTAGAAGGGAGTGTGGGGCAATGGTGGGTTGACCTCGGTTCAGACCTGTCACTGAACCTATTTACCAGCAGAGCTATTATTTCTGAACTGTCAGACTTACCGTAGTTTGCCAAGTTTCTTATCAGTATCTACTGCGCATGTCCTGCATTCTTTTCCTTTTTTTCTGAACAAACTTTCCTTTGTTCTCCAGCCAGCTAAGGTCAGGCTGGGGATTCTTTGCCAACATGTAATTACTTTGGATAATGAGATTTTTTTTATTTTCTTTACAATAAATATGAGTTTAATTAGAACATCTATTCCGGTTTTATTGATCAAAGTATACAGAAGGATAAAAGTCACGATCCAACTCAAAATGAGGGCAATTACCCCATGCAAGATAATGGGGCTGATTGCCACTCTGACAAGACCGGTTCGCAACAACCGGTAGTAAAACCAGCGGGAGGCTCCACTCACCATCCCGGATGTTGTCATAGGCAATCTGCGCATGCGTAGAAGCGATCCCATTGCAAACCGGTAGTAAAGATAAGTAGAACCCATCCCTGGTGTTGGGTTTGCTTTCTCTTTGTATACAAGTAGTTTGCTGCTACAGTGTTGGTGAAAATGCTGTTTCCTCCTTAGTGGTGGTTTACTATAGCTCCTGTACGTAAGCAGAGAGCAAACTCCATTTCCTTCCAGCATCGATGAAGTTATTTCTCTCTCCTTGGGTTAGTTTCTGGTCCTGCCTTCAGTTGATCTGGAGAATAATTTTGGGGCAGTCCCTCAAATATTAGAACACTGCTATCATGTCACTCCTAATCCCTCGTCATTAAACTAAGCCGGGTGTCGGTAACCTGTGGCTCCAGAGCTGTGTGTGGCTCCTTGACCCCTCCCTGCCAACTTAGTTGTGCAGCCTGCTCTCCACCCCGAAAGCCGGCCGTGGCCGATGCCAGCCTCGCTAACACGAGGGATGCTGGGGTGGGAATGGGATCCGGGAGGAGGGTACGCCGGAAAGTGGGGGGCAGGTCCGCAGATTAGAAGCGAGCACGAGTCACGGTGGTGGCTTCCCGGAAGGCGACCCTCTTCCTCACGCGACCCCCTGGCCGGCTATTGTGGGGCGGGAGGGCACGCACAAATGGGGATACCCCTCCTCAAGTGAGCGGCCGGGCTTGGCCAAAGTGCAGGGAAGGTGCGCGGAGCAGGCAGTTTGTCCAACTGATGGGCGAGAGTCTTTGGCGAGGGTGCTCTGGCTTTCTCCGAGCCCGATCCCCGGGGTGGGCATGCAATGTTCAGCGGGGCCAGCCCCCTTTTCCCGCTGCCCTGAGCTTCTTTACTCCTCCAGCTGAGCAGTGCTACTGGCGGCGTTGATTGAAAAGCGTCCTCCGGGCGGCAAAAGTCCCCCGTGCGAGATTTAAAGCTGCCTGGAGGACGCTTTTCAATCAACGCCACTGGCGGCACCGCTCGCACTTGGTTGCGGAGGGTATTCCTGCTTGTGTGTGTGAACACGTGAGAGAGAGGGAGAGAGGAGAGAGAGAGAAAAGGGGAGAAAAAGAGAGAGAAATGAGAAAATGATGAAGGGAGAGAATGAGGGAGATTGAAAAGGGAGGGAAACAAATGAGAGAAAGAAGGTGGAGAGAGAGAGAGAGAGAGAAAGGAAGGAAGGAAGGAAGGAAGGAAGGAAGGAAGGAAGGAAGGAAGGAAGGAAGGAAGGAAGGAAGGAAGGAAAAAAAGAAAGAAAGAGAGGAAAAAGAGAGAAGAACAGAAATGACAGGGAAGAAAAGAGAGACAGGGAGGAGGAGAAGGGGAAGGGGAAAGAGAGTGACTCATTTCCCACAGAAAACAAAACACTGGGAGCCACAAAACCCCGGTAGGCATAACTGGGGGTGGGTGGGGGGTATTTCCATATGACTGGATGGGAGTGACATTGAGTTGGCCACGCCCACCCAGGTTCTGTGGCTCCCGGTGTTTTCTTTTCTGTGGGAAACGGGTCCAAATGGCTCTTTGAGTGTTTAAGGTTGCAGACTCCTAAAGTAGACATACCCAATTTCACCAACCGTTCTTCATTTTTCGCCTTTAAGTCCCCTGATTCTCTTCGTTGCTCTTCTCTCTACTCTTTCTAGAGTCTCAGCATCTTTTTTATATTGTGGCACCCACAGTCAGGAAATTCCTCCTTAGTTTTAAGTTGCTTCTCTCCTTGATGAGTTTCCACCTGTTGCTTCTTGTCCTGCCTTCAGGTGCTTTGGAGAATAGCTTGACTCCCTCTTCTTTGGGGCAGCCCCTGAGATATTGGAAGACTGCTATCATGTCTCCCCTAGTCCTTCTTTTCATTAAAGTAGACATCTTCTTTAAAGTAGAGTCTTAGTGGACAACAAATTAAATAGGAGCCAGCTGTGTGGGGTGGCAGCCAGAAAAGCCAATGCAACCCTAAATTGCATTAATAGAGGGATAAAATCAAGATCAAGGGAGGTACTAATACCACTCAATAAAGCCTTAGTAGGGCCACACCTAGAGTCCTGCATCCAGTTTTGGTCACAACACTATAAAAAAAGATGCGGAGACTCTAGAAAGAGTGCAGAGGAGAGCAACCAGGATGATGAGGGGACTGGAGGATAAAACATAGGATGAACGGTTGCAGGAACTGGGCCTGGCTAGTCTAGGGAAGAGAAGGACCAGGGGAGACAGGATAGCAGTCTTCCAATATTTGAGGGGCTGCCCCAGAGAGGAGGAAGAGGTCAAGCTATTCTCCAAAGCACCCGAAGGCCAGAGAAGGAATAATGGATGGAAATTGAACAAGGAGAGATTCAATCTGGAAATAAGGAGGAATTTCCTGACAGTGAGAACAGTCAACCCATGGAATAGAAGTTGCCTTCAGAAGTTGTGGGAGCTTCATCCCTGGAGGCTTTCAAGAAGAGACTGGACGGCCATCGGTCACAAATGGTGTCGGGTCCGCTTGGACCGGGGGGATGGACTAGATGACCTCCAAGGTCCCTTCCGACTCTGTGAATCTGTGTTATCTCCAATTCCTTCAACCGTTCTTTGTATGCTTTAGCCTCCGTTCCCCTAACCATCTGGGTCGCTCTTCTCTGAATCCCAGGGCAGATGCCACGTCTTTTGAACCCTTCCCACTTTGGGTCACGCTTCAGCGGACCGAGTGGCGCCTGCCATGGGAAAGCAGAGCCAACTTCCATCAGCAGGGAGCCCGTTTCGTTCTTCCTTTCTCTTTAAAGCCCGATCAAGAGCAACATCCAGCAGCCAGCCGGAAGAAAAAAAAAACGACAGGAGAGGGGAACCCACAAGGCTGACAAGCTGTGATTTGAGATACGGAGCAAGTCGTGGAAACCATGATGGACAGGTTCCAGGATGACTGCAATTTGAGAAGTACTGATGTACTCCTGATGTACTCCTATCCAGGAGGCTGGATAGCTCTGCAGACTAAAGCATTGTAATTAAACACCAGCTGTCTGCAATTACTGCAAGTTCGAATCTCGCCAGGCTCAAGGTTGACTCAGCCTTCCATCCTTTCTAAGGTGGGTCAATTGAGGACCCAGTTTGTGGGGGCCATAAGCTGACTTTGGATAAATATACAAAAGTATGAAGGCTATTGCTTAACGCATTGTAAGCCCCCCTGAGTCTCCGGAGAAGGGCGGCATATAAATCAAATTTAAAAAAAGAAAGAAAGAAAGAAAGGGAAATGAAGGGAAAAATGGAAGGGAGGGAGGAAAGAAGGAAGGAAGGGAGAAAGGAAGGAAGGAAGAAATGAAAGAATGAAGGAAGAAAAGAAAGAAAGGGAAATGAAGGGGAAAATGGAAAGGAGGGAGGAAAAAAAGAAGGAAGGAAGGAAGGAAGAAATGAAAGAAGGAAGGAAGAAAAGAAAGGGAAATGAAGGGAAAAATGGAAGGGAGGGAGGGAAGAAGGAAGGAAGGAAGGAAAGAAGGAAAGAAGAACGGGCCTGGTGTCTCAGCAGACTAAAGCATTGTGATTAACACCAGCTGTCTGCAATTATTGCAAGTTCGAATCTCACCAGGCTCAAGGTTGATTCAGCCTTCCATCCTTTCTAAGGTAGGTCAATTGAGGACCCGATTTGTGGGGGCAATAAGCTGACTTTGTATAAAATATACAAACGTATGAAGGCTATTGCTTAACGCATTGTAAGCCTCCCTGAGTCTCCGGAGAAGGGCGGCATATAAATCCAATTTTTTAAAAAAATTATAATTGATAATGATAATGTCACTGATATAGGACCAGTTTCTCCAAGGCTGAACCTGAGAGGTTCCTTGGTGGCGTTCCAAAATTCGATGTCGCTGCAGAGAAAAGGAAATTACTGAACCCGAATTTTTGGCTGAGATGCCTACGCCATTCAGTTCCCCCCAAATATACCTTGCAACCAAGACAATCTTCCGTGGAAGAAAAACTTTTTCTTGTTTCCCGCAGAGGAAAAAAAAATAATGTGAGCAAACCCCACCGCCTTCTAACACTGATGAGGTTACCTAGCTGGGTCATGAAATGACCTACAAGAAAACGATCAAGCTGAGAGAGCCCAAAGGACCCCAGAGTCTTCCTTCTCCTCCCCACTTCTAGCACTGATGATGTTATCTAGTTGGGTCATAAAATGTTTGGAAGAAAAAAAAAACAAGCTTAGAAACCACCAAGGCCTCCACAGTCCTCCTCCTAGCACTGACGATGTTACCAAGTTGGGTCATGAGACGTCTACAAGAAAACCACCCAGCTCAAGGACCCACCAAGGACCCCACCCAAAAAATGCTGCTGTAACTTAGTTGTCCATCTTCCCCAAAGTTCATTTCGATTGCATTTCCAATGGAGACGGCCTCTGGATCCCTAGAGCCCCTCTTGGCCGAGGGAACGCTAGAATTCCCAGCATCACCCAGCCCAAGCTTACCCGCCTCCCCGAAGACTGCAGTGGGGCATCTTCTCCTCCCCCACGGTTTGGTTCAGCAGATGCCGGTAGAAACCACTCAGGTCCTTCTGTTTGGTGACATCCAGAGAGGCTGAGTGAAAGAGATGCATTTTTATGTTAGGTTTTATTCGGGCGCCTTAAAGAAGGAAAACCACAGGGATGGAGGCTAAAACAGACGATGAACAGTTGCAGAAACTGGGCCTGGCTAATCTAGTGAAGAGAAGGACCAGGGGAGACAGGAGAGCATCTTCCAATATTTGAGGGGCTGCCCCAGAGAGGAGGAAGGGGGTCAAGCTATTTTCTAAAGCACCCAAAGGACAGACAAGGAATCATGGGTGGAAACTGACCAAGGAGAGATTCAACCTGGAAATAAGGAGAAATTTTCTGATAGGGAGAACAATCAACCCACGGAACAGAAGTTGCCTTCAGAAGTTGTTGGAGCTTGAGAGAGAGGAAGGGAGAAGAGAGGAGAGGGGAGAAGAGGAGAAAGAAGAAAGGGAAAAGGAGAGGAAGAAGAGGGAGGGGAAAGAGGAGTAGAGGAGAAGGTTAGAAGGGGGGAAGAAGAGAGGAATGGGGGAAGAGAAGAGGAAGTAGGAAAGAGAAGGAGAGAAAGAACGAAGAAAGTAGGAGGGGAATGAGGAAGGAAGAGAAGGGGAGGAGAAGAAGAAAGGGAAAAGGAGAGGAAGAAGAGGGAGGGGAAAGAGGAGCAGAAGAGAAGGTTAGAAGGGGGGAAGAAGGCTTACAATGCGTTAAGCAATAGCCTTCATACGTTTGTATATTTTATACAAAGTCAGCTTATTGCCCCCACAAACTGGGTCCTCAATTGACCTACCTTAGAAAGGATGGAAGGCTGAGTCGACCTTGAGCCTCGAACTCGCATAATTGCAGACAGCTGGGTGTTAATAACAGGCTATCTAGCCCATCGAGCTATCTGAGGCTTTAAGTTCGTCTACGATTGTGATCGTAACTCGAGGACTCGCAGCAATCGAGTGTCCATAATGGTTGTAACTCGAGGACTAATTGCAAGGCTCAGCGATGGTTGTAAGTTGAGGACTAACTGCCAGGTTTGCTTACGGTTGTAACTCGAGGACTGCCTGCAAACCAGGCATTTGAGCGGCTGCCGTGTCCTGCAAGGTGATTCTTGCTTTGGCCGCCGGAGGGTCTGCAGCTGGACCCCCACACACCCCCCTCGATGGGAGAGCCCCCCCCCCGGGCTCACCTTCAATGGCAGCCTCTTTCTTCTCCCTCTCCTCCTCGTCGGCCCTCTCCTGCAGCTTCTTCTTGTAGGCGGAGGTCACGAAGGCCTCCTTGTCCTGGAAAGCGTCCCCTTCGGCCTCGCGCTCCTTCTGGATCTTCTTCTCCATCCGCCGCTCCTGCTCCTTCTTCCGCAGCTCAGCCGCCTGGAGGATGTTCTGGATGTATTTGGGCTGCCGGGAGGGAGAGGCCGGGGGTGGCTTTTTAGGATGGATTATTTGGACGAGTCATAAACAGAGGGGAACGTATCCAACACACCTGCCTCTTTTCCCCACAACAACCCTTTGAGGTGGGCTGGGATGGGGGAGAGAGGGACTGGCTCAAATCACCCAGCCGGGTTTCATGCCTAAGGCAGGACTAGAACTCACCCTCTCCTGGTGATTGGGCCAAAGTCACCCAGCTGGGTTTCATGCCTAAGGCAGGACTAGAACTCACCCTCTCCTGGTGATTGGGCCAAAGTCACCCAGCTGGTTTTCATGCCTAAGGCAGGACTAGAACTCACCATCTCCTGGTGATTGGGCCAAAGTCATCCAGTTGGTTTTCATGCCTAAGGTGGACTAGAACTCACCCTCTCCTGGTGATTGGGCCAAAGTCACCCAGCTGGTTTTCATGCCTAAGGTGGACTAGAACTCACCCTCTCCTGGTGATTGGGCCAAAGTCACCCAGCTGGTTTTCATGCCTAAGGTGGACTAGAACTCACCCTCTCCTGGTGATTGGGCCAAAGTCACCCAGCTGGTTTTCATGCCTAAGGTGGACTAGAACTCACCATCTCCTGGTGATTGGGCCAAAGTCACCCAGCTGGTTTTCATGCCTAAGGTGGACTAGAACTCACCCTCTCCTGGTGATTGGGCCAAAGTCACCCAGCTGGTTTTCATGCCTAAGGCAGGACTAGAACTCACCATCTCCTGGTGATTGGGCCAAAGTCACCCAGCTGGTTTTCATGCCTAAGGCGGGACTAGAACTCACCGTCTCCTGGTGATTGGCCCAAAGTCTAAGCTGGGAGATTCTGGGAGTTGAAGTACACCCATCTTCAAGCTTCCAAGGTTGAAAAACACTGCTTTACAAGTGGCTCAGGACCCTTATTATAGGTTGCCCTTGACTTACGATGGTTCCTTTAGGGACCGTTCAAAGTTATAACGGCACTTCAAAAAAGTGACTTTATGACCATTTTTCGCACTTACGACCATTGCAGCATCTCTAGGATCACATGATCCCCGTTTTGCAACCAGCCAAGTCAATGGGGGGGGGGGGGGGAAGAAAACTGGATTCACTGAACAACTGTGTGACTAATTTAACCAAGGCAGTGATTCATTTAACGACCGTAGCAAGAAACCTAAGATGGGGCAAAATTTTACTTAACGAACGTTTCCCTTAGCAACAGAAATGTTGGACTCCACTGTCATCGTAACCTGTATCGCAGGCTAATTTCTGCCAACCGCAGAGATTCGCTTAACAAATAGGGCAAGAAATGTCGTCAAATGGGAGAGACAGTTCGCTTAAGAAAAATTGGCAGCAGTAATTTTGGCCTCAATTATGATCGTAAGTCGAGGACCACCGGTACCCCCTTTTCTGCCCCCCTCTGATTCACACACCCCCCACAGCCCCAGATGTGGCTCTCTGCTCCCCAAGTGCTACCAGCCCAGGGGGACCAAGACCAGGCAGGGTTTCCCCCCCCCCCCCCCCCAGCCAGGTATAGACCTTTTTCTCGGCTTTTCCCGCAAGCGAGCTGGCCTGGGTCTCCGCCTTCTTCTGCTGGATGTCCTCGTAAATGGTGTCGTATTCGTAGACGGTGGAGTCTTCGGCCAGGGCCCTCTGGATCTCCAGCTTGGTCTTTGGAGAATAGCGGGGGGGAGGAGAACAGGGGGTGGGGGTGTTCATTAGTGTCTTCTGATAGGCAGGTCTAAAATACAGCCGGCCGGGATCTCTCGATTGGGAGGTGGCGGGGGGGGGGGGGGGAGAGGCATGTCAATTTAATAAATGTAATGGAGAAGAAAATAAATAAATATGAGCTCAAGACATTGAAAAAGCAGCATTTTATAAGGATGGCATAGACAGATAGACAGATGATAAGATACATAGATGATGGATAGATAGATAGATAGATAGATAGATGGATGGATGGATGGATGGATGGATGGATGGATGGATGGACAGACAGACAGACAGATAGTTAAAGTCATCCATAGTGACCAAAGATAGATGATAGGTAGGTGGATGGGTGGGTGGATGGATGGATAAATGGATGGATGGGTGGATGGATAGATGATAGATAGATAGATAGATGGACGGACGGACAGACAGACAGACAGATGATAGATGGACAGACGGACAGACAGATAGTTAAAGTCATCCATAGTGACCATAGATAGATGATAGGTAGGTGGGTGGGTGGGTGGATGGATGGATAAATGGATGGATGGGTGGATGGATAGATGATAGATAGATAGATAGATAGATAGATAGATAGATAGATAGATAGATAGATGAACGGACGGACAGACAGACAGATAGTTAAAGTCATCCATAGTGACCATAGATAGATGATAGGTAGATAGGTAGGTAGATGGATGGATGGGTGGATGGATGGCTGGATGGATAGATGATAGATTGATAGATAGATTGATAGATAGATAGATCATAGTTACAGATACATGGATACTGGTAGATGGATGGATGGACAGACAGACAGAGATAGAGTCAGACAGACAGACAAATATAATTCAGACATTAAAAACAGCATTTTTTATAAAGTGAGATATGTGGCATATAGTGTATTCAATTAAATAGGTAAATAAATACAATCTCAGACACCGAAAACACAGCATTTTACAAGGGTGAGATGGGGGCCGTATTAATTTAACAAAATAAATTAAAATAAATAAAGTATGATCTCAGGCGGTGAAAATGCAGCGTTTCGCAAAGTGAGGCGGGTGGCATATAATGTAATCAATGGAATAAGTAAACAAAACGTGATCTCAGACATTGAAATCGCAGCCTTTCGTAAGACCCGGGAGCAATCTTGCAAAGCATGATGGGTTGGGGAGTCCCACCTTCTGTTCCTCAAATTGCAAACAGAATTCCTGCCTGAATTTTTCTCCCCATGTTTTGCCTGTAGATATAGACCGGTAGTATATCTACCTGGCACTATATACCCGGATTCACTTAACGACCGTATGTTTCACTGAAGAAGTGCAATGATTTGCTTAACAACTGTGAGAGAAAGATCGCAACATCGGACATGACTCACTTAACAACCAAAAATTCTGGTCTCGATTCTGGTTGTAAGGCGAGGACTGTAACTGCAAGCAAACGCCACTTTTTAAAGCGCTTTCCTGTATTTTTAGCATTCCCATACAGGTAGTCCTCGACTTACAACAGCTCATTTAGTAACCATTCAAAGTTACAACGGCAGTGAAATTAGGACCGGTTTTCACACTTACGACCATTGCAGCCTCCCCATGGCGATCAAAATTTGGATGACTCCTATTTATGACGGACGCAATGTCCCTGGGGTGACGTGATCCCTTTTTGTGACCTTCTGACACACCAAGTCCATGGGGGGAAGCCAGATTCACTTAACAACTGTGTGACTGACTTAACCACTGCAGTGATTCACTTAGCAACTGGGGCAAGAAAGGTTCTAAAAAGGGGCAAAACTCACTTAATACATGTCTCGCTCAGCGACGGAAATTTTGGGGCTCGGCTGTGGTCGTAAGTGGAGGACTTCCTGCGTTTTTAGTACCCGTCTTTTTTTTTTTCATATTGTATTTTGCACCACGAAATTCAGGCAGGGGAAGGGACTGGCTTAGCTGGCTATCCTAGAAAGTATTTTCCTCTCTTCAGCCGGCTGCTAAATTAAGTCTCTGTTTTTTGCAATGTGGTGTAAACTGCGAGGAGGATCCATGGCAATCTGCAACTTGCCAAAGCTTATTTCTCCCGTAACAACTTGGGCGCTGCCAAAAGAAACCAAGGGGAAAAACAGACGTGTATAAAAGTAGAACCATCCGTCAAACAAAGAAAGTCATGGAAACTAAAAATGTATTATTATATATATATATATATTTTATGAAGTTAAGACAGCCAGTTCCAGATCGGGTGCCAAGAAGGACGATTGTGTAAAACCTTGGACTCATAAATCATGTGAAATAGTCCGATAATGAATTCACATTCTGCCTATTTACACATTTGGCTGACTGATAAGTTGTTCGGTCATAAAAAAAGCTTTTGATGAAAGGAGAAATAGGAGCAAAGGCTCCCATTAATCTTCAAACATTAGTTTACTTTAAACTAATGGGGTCCAATCGTGTGGACTTCAATTCCCAGATGGATCTTGACAGACTCTAACCCTGGGCCCGATCTGTAGCAGCAGCCAAAATTGTGGAAACCTTTCGGGAAAAGTGTATTTTCTAAATCTAGCTAATAACACCCCTTTGTTTTGGGAGTACTACCATAAAATTATATATCCGTGGAAAGGTAATTTAATCAAGAATGTAATGCAATAACTTTTAGGAAGGATCTGCTATGAGAATAGCAGTTGCAGCATAAAAAGAAAAGTGAAACACGTAGAGAAAATGAGATATACAAAAATGATCCCCATGTCAGTTAATCCTGCAGCATGAATCATGGCCCTACAACGTCTTCCCAAGTCTTTGAGTTCTGCAGCTATTATCATGTGAAACCAAGATGGAAGGATGGCTTCTATGAACTGGGTTTTATTGCTGGGTCGCTTCTGACTAACCAGTTTCTTTAGTCGGCTCCCTAGATTTTCCATTGGGTTAAGAAGATCTGGGCTATTCCCAGGCCATTCCAGCAGTGGAATAGGATGATCTGGAAACTCTCCCAAAAAATTGGTGTGATTAGCCATCAAAACCTCAAAAATACAACTTTTCCCAAAAGGTTTGCATAATTTTGGCCACGACTGTAACAAAATGAAATTCGGTGTAGAGAAAAGTAAAGTTTTACACTTAAGCAAGAAAAACCAAAAGTACACGTATAGACTGGGGGAAAGCAGGCTTAATAGCAGGAACTGGGAGAGGGAACTTGGGAGTCTTAGTGGACAACCAATTGAATATGAGCCAACAATGGGCGGTGACAGCCAGAAAAGCCAAGGCAATCCCAAATTGCATGAACAGAGGGATACAAACAAGATCAAGGGAGGTACTAATCCAACTCTGTAAAGCCTTAGGAAGGCCACACCTAGAGTACTGCGTCCAGTTTTGCTCCCAACACTATAAAAAAGATGCTGAGACTCTAGAAAGAGTGCAGAGAAGAGCAACCAGGATGATGAGGGGACTGGAGGCTCTAAAATATACGATGAACGGTTGCAGGACCTGGGCATGGCTGGTCTAGGGAAGAGAAGGACCAGGGGAGACAGGAGAGCATCTTCCAATATTTGAGGGGCTGCCCCAGAGAGGAGGAAGGGGGTCAAGCTCTTCTCCAAAGCACCCGAAGGCCAGAGAAGGAACAATGGATGGAAACTGACCAAGGAGAGATTCAACCTGGAAATAAGGAGGAAATTTCTGACAGGGAGAACCATCAACCCGAGGAACAGAAGTTGCTCTTGGAAGTTGTGGGAGCTTCATCCCTGGAGGCTTTCAAGAAGAGGCTGGACGGCCATCGGTCAGAAATGGAGTAGGGTCTCCTGCTTGGACGAGGGGCTGGACTAGATGACCAACTCTCTTATTCTGTTATTTCCCAGCCAGCTGTGCATGAAGCCATGTTGAAACCATGCATTCAAAAATTAGTTCAAATAATTTCATTTATCACCCAGATCAGAGTACAGGTGGTCCTCGACTTACGACCGTTCGTGTTAGTGACCGTTTGAAGTTACAGCGGCGCTGAAAAAAAGTGACGTAGGACCCTTTTTCACACTTACGACCGCTGCAGCATCCTCACGGGCACGGGATCAAAATTCAGAATTCTTGGCAACGGACTCGTATTTATGACGGTCGCAGTGAGTGTCCCGGGGGGCTCAGGAAATCCGCTCTGGCGACCCTCTGACAAGCAGATTCACTTTAACGACCAGGTTACTAACTTAACAACTTCAGGGATTCACTTAACAGCCGTGGCAAGATTGATTGTAAAATGGGACACCCTCCCCCCTGCAAAATCACTTCACAACGGTCTCACTTAGTGACATAAATTTTGGGCTCGAATTATGGCCGTGAGTTGAGGACTACCTCCGGAAGGGTTACTAGTCCTCATGACGGACAGGATTCAAGGCAGACGCCTCCTGCTGGAAAGAGAACCAGCTCACTTACTCCTAGGAGTATCTACAGAGGAAGGAAGATCGGCCACCTTGATACTCCTAGGAGTATCCACCTACAGGCAGTTTCCTTGACTTTTTTCACCCTGCCTGCGAGAAGGAAATGCTGAACCAAGGGGTTTTGGGTCTCACCCAGAATGCCTCTTACCTTATGGGGTCCCCTGCTGTGTACCCCAACTGTACAGTAAAACAGAAGGGATAGGGCTAGTCCTCGATTTACAACCATCCATTAAGTGACTGCTTGAAGTTAAGACCGTGCTGAATAAAGTGTGATTAAAATTAAACTGCTTGGCAGCCAGCATGTATTTATAATGGTGGCGGGAACCCTGGGGTCACCTCCTCACTATTAGCGACCCACCCACAAGCAAAATTCATGTTGGATTCACTTAACGACCACGGCAATTCGCTTAACAGTCACAACAACAAACTATCATCTTAACGGCCGGGCACAGCTCCCTTAACATCCTTCTTCACTTAGCAACGGACAACACAGTCCGGACTGCGGTCGTAAAGTCGAGGACCGTCGTTGTACATGCCCAGGGGCACCAGAAGCGCAAATAACCACGTCAAACTTACTTGCTTCATGGCTTGCTTTTTTAAGGATTCCTTCTGGAGGCTCTCGCTGATCGAAGACTGTCAGGAAAGAAAATTAAGGCGTGTTAATCACTCATTAAGGTCGGTAAGAGATTCTCCTGCCATCCAGGTCAGGGTTATCCCAAAGGAGCTTTTCTCCCAAGAGGACTTTTTGGTTTTTTCTTTGAGGACGTTTCCCTTCTCATCCCAGGAGCTTCTTCGGCTCTGACTGGATGGTGGGGAAGGGAAGGATTGATACTCCTTGAAGACAGATGGTCATTTGCATCCTTTGAGAGCAGTGTTTCTCAACCTTGGAAGCTTGAAGATGGGTGGACTTCAACTCCCAGAATCCCCCAGCCAGCAGCGCTGGCTGGGGGATTCTGGGAGTTGAAGTCCACCCATCTTCAAGCTACTAAAGTTGAGAAGCATTGCTCTAAAAGGTTGTTGAAGCCCCTTGGAGGTTTTGTCTGTGTCCTCAGACTCACCTGAGTGGTGCAGATGGTTCCTGTAGTCTGCAATTTTTCCCCCTCTGGCAATCCCTTCCTACTCCCACACCTGAATCCTCTGGAAATCCAATCCATAGGGATAGATTGCCGGAGGAAAAAAATGCAGACTACAGGAACCATTTGCACCATTAAGGACACAGACAAACCTTCAAGGGGCCTCAACGACCTTCGGAAAGGATGCAAAGGACCAGCTGTCCGCAAGGAGTGTAAATCCTTCCCTTCCCCACCATTCGGTCAGAGTTGAAGAAGCTTCTGGGATGAGAAGGGAAACATCTTCTAAGAAAGTCCAGTTGCCTCTTGAAGAAAAGCACAACTCATTAAGGGGTTACGGCTGCAGAAGCCGTGGGAATCTGGGTGCAATGCTCTACTTACAAAATCCAAAATAGGGCACCCCAATTCTAGGAAACCTGCTGCAAGGAGTCCTCAACTTATAACCGTCGGTTGAAACAAGTTACAATCGCACTGAAAATGACACTGGTCCTAACTATGGTCTTAAGTCGAAGACTACAATAGTCCTCCACTTAACAACAGCTCATTTAGTGACCATTAGAAACCGCGCTGAAAAAAAGGTAAGACTTAGGACCGTTTTTCACACTTACGACCATTGCAAAATCCCCATGGCCGCGTGATTAAAATTCAGACGCTTGGCAAGGGACTCATACTTATGACGCTTGCAATGTCCCGGGGTCAAGTGATGCCTTTTTGCGACCTTCTGACCAACCAAGTCAATGGAGGGAAAGGCGGATTCACTTAACAACCGGGTTACTAACTTAACGACTGCCGTGATTCACTTGCAAGAAAGGTTGCAAAATGGGGCGAAACTCACTTAACAAATGCCTCGCTTAGCAACAGGAATTTGGGGCACCATTGTGGTCCTCGACTACCTGTAATGGTGAGCGCACGGCGTGAAGGACTGCGATTTGGCGTGAAAAAGTACCACATTAGGACACAGAACAACAGAAAAATAGAATTGGAAGGGACCTCGGAGATCAAGATGGAGGCCCCACACCATTCCAGGTAAGTGGCTGTCGAGTCTCTTCTTAAAAAGCCCCCAATGATGGAGCACCTGTACAACCTCTGGTGGCGGGCTGTTCCGCTGGTTTATCGTTCTCCGTGTAAGGAAGCTTCTCCTTAGTTCTAGGTTGCTTCTCTCCTCCATTAATTTCCATCCATTGCTTCTTGTTCTCCCTTCAGGTGGCTTGGAGAATAGGGTTCAATTCCGAATAGAGCCTGGAAGGGACCCTGGAGGTCTTCTAGTCCAACCCTCTAATTAAGCAGGTGACCTTATACCCTTGATGGCGAACCTATGGCACAGATGCCACAGGTGGCACCCGTAGCCATATCAGTGGTCAGCAAGTTCAGCTCCGGCGCGAAACGGATGTTTCCTGTCTCTGGAGGGCCTCGGAAGGGGGGTGGGGGGTGGGGAAGGCCCATTTTTTGCTGTCCCCAGCCTCCAAAGCCTCTCTAGGAAATTGGCAAATGGGCCGTTTTTGGCCTCCGTAAGGGTGGGGAAGGCTGTTTTAGCCCTCCCCAGACTCCTAGAGAGGCTCTGTAGGCTGGGAACAGCCAAAAAAAGGCCCTTCTAGCCCCACCGGAAGTTGGCAAACAGGCCATTTCTGGCCTCTGGAGGACCTCCAGGTGAGTGGGGAAAGCCCTCCCCAGACTCCTAGAAAGGCTCTGGGGCCAAGTGAGAGAGAAAAAAAGGTCCTACCGGGCCATCATGTGCCAGGAGCCGAGGAGAAGTGGGGAGGGTTGCACGCACATGCGCGGGGGGCATAGAATTATGGGTCTGGGCATGTAGGCACACGACCCCCCCCTCCAGCCCCCGACTCTTGGCACATGATGGCGAAAAGCTTAGCCATCACTGCCTTATCCCATTCCAGACAAGTGACTGTCCATTCTCTTCTTAAAAACCTCCAGTGACGGAGAATCCACAACTTCTAGTGGCAAGTCGTTCCACTGACCGTAAAGCCCAACAATGGCAATCACCTTCTGGAGAGCATCGATTTCCTTCCCCCCCCCCCATCAGATCTTTTCTGCATGTTCCACCTGCACGTAAATGAGTCTCCAAAGGTCCTCAGGGGTTGAGCAGACACAGCTGTGTCAGCCCATCGCTCAACGTGCTTTTTGGAGAGCCCGAGTGAACAAAATCCCTCTTTTTCAACATCTCTTGAGGGCAAGGCCATGTGAAAAATGGATTTTTTTAAAAAAGAAAAAGAACCTCATTTTGGCAGCCGGAGAAGTTTTCCCGTCTTGCTGTGACTCATGCTGAAGGCCAGGACTTCATAGGAGCCCCAAGGAGGATGGTGTCACTACCACTTCGTAATGTTAGCAGCTGCTCGGGGTTTTATTTTTTGTGCTCGGGTGTCCAAGTTAAGCACGGTGACTCACCAAAGGCCGGGAATGACATATCCACACCCCACACCGTGCCTCACGAACACGCTGACCTTCAGCGAGGAGACACCGAGATCTGGACGGTGTTCCCTGACCTTCTCATTCGGACGCCTTGGTGTCCTTCCAGCCACTTCTGAGAAGAAGGGGCTGGGATGCTGGACCCAGGACAACGTCTTTGCAACTTGGGTGACTTGAGATGTTGGGGTCAAGAAGGGAGAACCACGGCTCTATAAGGCTTTGATGAGGCCACCTTTGGAGTGTGGTGTCCAGTTTTGGTCCCCACATTATAAAAAAAGATGTGGAGACTCTGGAAAGAGTGCAGAGAAGAGCAACCAGGATGATGAGGGGCCTGGAGGCTCAAACATAGGATGAACGGTTGCAGGAACTGGGCCTGGCTAGTTTAATGAAAAGAAGGACCAGGGGAGACAGGAGAGCAGTCTTCCAATATCTCAGGGGCTGCCCCAAAGAAGAGGGAGTCCAGCTATTTTTCAAGGAACCCGAAGGCCACACAAGGAATAATGGATGGAAACTGATCAAGGAGAGATTCAACCTAGAAATAAGGAGGAATTTCCTGATAGTGAGAACAATCAACCCATGAAACAGAAGTTGCCTTCAGAAGTCCTGGGAGCTTCATCACTGGAGGCTTTCAAGAAGAGACTGGACGGCCATCTCTCAGAAATGGTATAGGGTTTCCTGTTTGGGGAGGGGGTTGGACTAGATGACCTCCAAGGTCCCTTCCAACTCTGTATTAATCTGTTAAAAAAAGCATTCCTGGCTGGGGGATTCTGGGAGAGGAAGTCCACCCCTCTTAAAGCAGGCTGGCTGGGGGATTCTGGGAGTGGAAGCCCACCCCCCTTAAAGCAGGCTGGCTGGGGGATTCTGGGAGTGGAAGTCCACCCCTCTTAAAGCAGGCTGGCTGTGGGATTCTGGGAGTGGAAATCCATCTCTCTTAAAGCAGGCTGGCTGGGGGATTCTGGGAGTGGAAGCCCACCCCCCTTAAAGCCTGGCTGGCTGGGGGATTCTGGGAGAGGAAGTCCACCCCTCTTAAAGCAGGCTGGCTGGGGGATTCTGGGAGTGGAAGCCCACCCCCCTTAAAGCAGGCTGGCTGGGGGATTCTGGGAGTGGAAGTCCACCCCTCTTAAAGCAGGCTGGCTGGGGGATTCTGGGAGTGGAAATCCATCCCTCTTAAAGCAGGCTGGCTGTGGGATTCTGGGAGCTGAAGTCTCCCCATCTTAAAGCCTGGCTGGCTGGGGAATTCTGGGAGTGGAAGTCCACCCATTATAAGGCATGATTATTGGGGAATTCTGGGAGTCTTCATGTTGCCAAGGTCCTCAACGTTGCTCAGGAGGACGCAAGTGAGGCCGAGAGAGAAGACCCCACTCCTGCACACAATTGCGTGGCTTGAGAGCGCTGAGCGCGCAAGTGACGGGAGATTAAGCAGACAATGCAAACCCTACGAGAGCCTCATTTTGGGTACATAAGGCTTGTAAAGAGGCCCACCTGCCATTTGTTTGGCCAGGGAACCGGGAAGAAAACAGCGCCAGCACAAAAAGCCTCCTTCCAGGGTTTGAGGGGTGACAATTTCCTGTTGTGCTGCCAGGGCCGAGAGATAGAAACTTCCTGTCCTTTTGTGTTATTCTGACTTATCGGCAGGGCGTTTATTAAGCAACCTGACGGAGTCGGCAGTCTGGCCCGAGATTTCTTTCTCCGCAAACAGGCCCTCTCTCTCTCTCTCTCTCTCTTTTATTCCTTGGTGGCACAAAGCTGGGCGTTAGAACAATTTTTTTTCTCCCCCTAATTATATTTTGCTGGGAGGAAGCCTTCGCTTAACCCTGCGCAAATACCACAATACAGGCACGGGAAAAGGGAATATAAAGCTTGCGTCCCCTGGAAACTTTGCTCTGGCTGGCCAGAGGCTAAATGTGACAAGAAGCAGATGATAAAAACTACAGCGTAGGACCAAGAGATGAGATTATTGGTAGCTGAGGGTCTCTGAGCTTGGCTCTTTTCTTGCAGATGTTTCATGACCCAACTAGGGAACATCATCAGTGCTAGGAGGGAGTATGGGATTTGCTCTCTGTTTATATATGAACTGGTGGCGCAGTGGACTAAAGTGCTGTTAAATACCACTTAGCTGCCACTTGCCTGCAATTACTGCGAGTTCGAATCTCCCCAGGCTCAAGGTTGACTCAGCCTTCCATCCTTCCGAGGTAGGTGAAATGAGGACCCGGATTGTGGGGGCAATAAGATGACTTTGTATAAAAAAAGGAGCCTGAGTGGCGTAGGAGGCTAATGCCTCCTACTAAGGCAGCATTTAACATCCAGCTGCCTGCAATTACTGCGAATTCAATTCTCACCAGGCCCAAGGTCGACTCAGCCTTCCATCCTTTCTAAGGTGGGTCAATTGAGGACCCAGTTTGTGGGGGCAATAAGCTGACTTTGTATAAATATACAAAAGTAGGAAGGCTATTGCTTAACGCATTGTAAGCCGCCCTGAGTCTCCAGAGAAGGGTGGCATATAAATCTAATTAAAAACAAAACAAAAAAAACCTGGGTAATGGTATCAGTGTTAGAAGGGAATGGGGTTTGCTCTTATTTTATACGCAGTAGCTTGCACTGAGAGGTATTTGTGTGTGTTTGGATTTCTTGCTTGTTTTCTCATTGATCGGACAAACCGCTGTATAGAAAGAAGGGAAGAAGCATCTCTCCCTTCTAAAACTGATGATATTACCTAGCTGGGTAATAAGACGTCTGCAAGAAAACAAGCTCAGAGAGCACCGAGGACCTCACATACTCCAGCTCTTCCTCGCAACCTTCCTCCTTTCTAGCACTGATGACGTTGGATCATGAAATCCGCAAGACAACCACCAAGCTCAGAGAGCACCGAGGAACTCACAGTACTCCAGCTCTTCCTCTCTTCTAGGACTGATGTGGTTGCCTAGTTTGGTCGTGAAATGTGCACAAGAAAACCACCCAGCTCCAGAGAGCACCAAGGGCCTCTGTTAGGACATGGTGTGAGGCTAACAAGTTGTCCAGGCAATATATGTCTTCTGTGACTTTAATATGAATATGTATTATATGACTTTTAAGTTTTACTGCTGTATCATTGTAATGCTGAGTCATGCTGTAATTAGATAATCACTAATTGTAAACGTATTTAAGAAGGGAACTGTAATGTAGTCAGTTGATGATATGCTACCATTGTGTGTGGAGTTGCTATCGTTGTGCTCTCATCGTGGATGGATCTGCTACCATCATGGTTTGTGTACCAGAGTGAACTTGTTATTCTAACCAACTACTATTTGTATGGTAAGAAGCTTTTTGTATCCCTGGACTGATTTAACTGGCAAAGACTTGGATTGTTTAAGAGACTATGAGATTGTTTTTTTCATCATAAAGTAAACTTTTGATAAACCAGTTTGCACGTCTCTTATTCATTGCTCTCAGCAACGTTTTCTCTGTGCTCCACACTCTGCTGGCTGGTAACACAACAATATCCTTAACAGCCTCCCATTATATCATCCTCTTAAATTAGGACTTCATGCTCTGAAGTTGGATTTGAAGGCTTCTGGGGTGCTACCTGAGCTGCCTTCTCCCTAGAGCAGATTTAAAAAAAACACACACACAGAGAAAATGGGAAGAACAAAGGAATGCAACCCTGGCTGTTTTGGGGGTCCCATCTGGCAGCTGGATTTGGTGACTGAACGGTGGAGCAACCGTCTTAATATTTCTCAGGATGATATTCTCGGGGATATTCCCCAGGTGGAAATATTTGAGGCTGAGATTTTTTTAAAAAAAAGTTTCCCAAATTCAGCCGCATCTGTCTCAGATTTTCTGAAAATCCTGAAACTCTTCTTGAAAAAAAACCCCTGGTGTAAATTCTGGTAAAAACGATCCCATTACACGAGGGGGGAAAAAGAAAAGTTGCTAGCTTTAAGCAGAGGCTAGATTTAAAAAGCTTCTCACTTTGTTTTCTAAATTATGGCAACTTGAAGATCAGTGGTGGGTGGACTTCAACTCTTAATGATTTCCCAGGATTCCCCAAGCAGCATGCTGGGAGTGGAAGTCCACCCCTCTTAAAGCACGGCTGGCTGGGGAATTCTGGGAGTGGAAGTCCATCCATCTTAAAGCAGGCTGGCTGGGGGATTCTGGGAGTTGAAGTCCTCCCCTCTTAAAGCACGGCTGGCTGGGGAATTCTGGGAGTGGAAGTCCATCCATCTTAAAGCAGGCTGGCTGGGGGATTCTGGGAGTTGAAGTCCTCCCCTCTTAAAGCACGGCTGGCTGGGGAATTCTGGGAGTGGAAGTCCATCCATCTTAAAGCAGGCTGGCTGGGGGATTCTGGGAGTTGAAGTCCTCCCCTCTTAAAGCACGGCTGGCTGGGGAATTCTGGGAGTGGAAGTCCATCCATCTTAAAGCAGGCTGGCTGGGGGATTCTGGGAGTTGAAGTCCTCCCCTCTTAAAGCACGGCTGGCTGGGGAATTCTGGGAGTGGAAGTCCATCCATCTTAAAGCGTGGCTGGCTGGGGGATTCTGGGAGTGGAAGTCCATCCATCTTAAAGCAGGCTGGCTGGGGGATTCTGGGAGTGGAAGTCCTCCCCTCTTAAAGCAGGCTGGCTGGGGAATTCTGGGAGTGGAAGTCCATCCCTCTTAAAGCAGGCTGGCTGGGGGATTCTGGGAGTTGAAGTCCACCCCTCTTAAAGCAGGCTGACTGGGGAATTCTGGGAGTGGAAGT
This sequence comes from Masticophis lateralis, assembly GCA_030761175.1. Lineage (NCBI taxonomy): Eukaryota > Metazoa > Chordata > Lepidosauria > Squamata > Colubridae > Masticophis > Masticophis lateralis. Next base: position 2,324,439 of record JAUDYJ010000001.1, on the reverse strand, counting down.
CCATCCATCTTAAAGCAGGCTGGCTGGGGGATTCTGGGAGTGGAAGTCCACCCCTCTTAAAGCATGGCTGGCTGGGGAATTCTGGGAGTGGAAGTCCATCCATCTTAAAGCAGGCTGGCTGGGGGATTCTGGGAGTGGAAGTCCACCCCTCTTAAAGCATGGCTGGCTGGGGAATTCTGGGAGTGGAAGTCCACCCCTCTTAAAGCATGGCTGACTGGGGAATTCTGGGAGTGGAAGTCCACTCCTCTTAAAGCATGGCTGGCTGGGGGATTCTGGGAGAGACAGTCCACCCCTCTTAAAGCGTGGCTGGCTGGGGGATTCTGGGAGTGGAAGTCCACCCCTCTTAAAGCAGGCTGGCTGGGGGATTCTGGGAGAGACAGTCCACCCCTCTTAAAGCATGGCTGGCTGGGGAATTCTGGGAGTGGAAGTCCTCCCCTCCTAAAGCAGGCTGGCTGGGGAATTCTGGGAGTGGAAGTCCTCCCCTCTTAAAGCAGGCTGGCTGGGGAATTCTGGGAGTGGAAGTCCTCCCCTCTTAAAGCAGGCTGGCTGGGGAATTCTGGGAGTGGAAGTCCATCCCTCTTAAAGCAGGCTGGCTGGGGAATTCTGGGAGTGGAAGTCCACCCCTCTTAAAGCAGGCTGGCTGGGGAATTCTGGGAGTGGAAGTCCATCCCTCTTAAAGCAGGCTGGCTGGGGAATTCTGGGAGTGGAAGTCCTCCCCTCTTAAAGCAGGCTGGCTGGGGAATTCTGGGAGTGGAAGTCCATCCCTCTTAAAGCAGGCTGGCTGGGGAATTCTGGGAGTGGAAGTCCTCCCCTCTTAAAGCAGGCTGGCTGGGGAATTCTGGGAGTGGAAGTCCATCCCTCTTAAAGCAGGCTGGCTGGGGAATTCTGGGAGTGGAAGTCCTCCCCTCTTAAAGCAGGCTGGCTGGGGAATTGTGGGAATTACTAACATAACAACAGCACAGATTCACTTAACAACCATGTTAGGAAAGGTTGCAAACTCACTGAAAAACTTTCTCGGTTAGCAACAGAAACATAGGACTGAACGGTGGTCCTAAGTCGAGGACTACCTGCACTTGAGAAACATAAAGGGAACAACTGCCTCTTCACGCAACTAAGCAGTTAGGAAGACCTTAATGAAATATGCAGAGTGATATTTTTTAAAAGGGAAGGAAAGTTTCCTATCTGATATACCATCAGCTCGGCCGAGGCAGGTGTGCCGGACTTTAATATTAGAGTTCAGTTATAAATACCCCAACTTCAGACATGCCAGGCGTAACTTTTCTCTGATAAGAGAGCAGCCAGGAAATGAAAACTCTCCCCGAAGCACCTCCTTATCTAGAAAAGGCCTAAAATTATTACTGAACTAATAAAGTAATTTTGCTTTTTTAAAAGAAATGATCTCTTTCTTTCTTTCCTTTTCTTTTTTCTTTTTTTTTAATGATAAAGGCAGGCGCTAGATTTATTACGACTTGGTGAGCTGTGAAATAATGGAGGGTTTTTAAACTTTTACAGTCTCCCCCGGCAGCACGGTCTCGCAACCACAACTGAAGACCCCACACCCATTAATCTCGTCACACCACCATGGTGGTATTTTTTGAACTCTCTGGCACTGCCCCGTCATTAGCCAACAGGTAGCCCATTTAGCCCTGTCGAAAACAGCCTTAGTAGATTTCGAATTTGTGTTCGAAAAAAATGTTCTTGGGGCTGAGATGGGACCCTTACAGCCTTATACAATATTACTAGACTGCAGTGCTCGCCATCCAGGTTAGCTCACCTGGAACAGAAGGACTTGGATCCCAACACTTACACAGCTTCACTCTCATCTGCTGTTGTGGTCCGCCAGCAGCCTGCGGGGCTGGCAGTGGAGTCGGACACTGAGGAGGTTGGGGAGGGACATGGGCCAGTCCTGGAGGATGGGGAAGGCCCAGACGAGGGCTCTGTGTTGGAGGCAGAGATGGGGCCAGGGCCATCGGGGAGTGATGCGCGGACTCCGGAGCCTCCAGAGTCGGACATCAGAGAGGCAGAGGAACAGGAGGAGCCTGTTCCCAGTGCGCGCATGCGCAGAGCTGCCAGAAGGCAAGAACAGTTAAGACAAAAGGGACGACTCGGGAGTAGGGCTTGAAGATGATTGGCCCCTCCCATAAGGTTTAAAAGAGAAGCAAAGGCACGTGGGCTCTTTGCAGGAAAGCAACATTGTTAATTCTGTTCCCAGTCGGCATCTCTGTTTGATTCTGGACTCTGTGGGGCTTTGCCAAGTAGGTCTTTGGCAGCGTGTCAAAGGAGATAAAGGTGGGTGATTATCCCGAAAGACTTTTTGCAACTAATTGGGACTCAGCTGTGAATGAACATAATTCACAGCTGTTGCAATAAAAGAGGTTTTTGGGACTACTCTCTGTGTTTTACTGACTCAGGAAGCCTAGTGCCTAGAAAGGGGCTTAGCTTGGAGCTACCCAACAGTATTTTTCTGACCCATTGAAACCACATCCTTTGGGGCTCCAGATGTTAGACCGCAAAAGACCAGTTTTTCAAACCTGACTTTGGTTGCCAGACTGGTTTTTTAGGTGCAGTTTAAGAGACTGTCATATGGGAAGACTCTCATCCAGATTGTCCCAAAGGTGCTTTTTCTCAGAGTTGGAAGGGACCTTGGAGGTCTTCTAGTCCAACCCTAGCCCGGGCAGGTGAAACCCTATACGAGCGATAGCTAACCTTTTCCGGACCCCAAGATGCCCCCCCAGGCATGTGTGGCAGAGATCTGGAGACCAGCTGGCTGGTGGGAGGCGCGAGCACATATGCAGTGTAGCCAGGGGTGGGTTCTAAATTTTTTTACTACCGATTCTGTGGGCGTGGCTTATTTTGTGGGTGTGGCTTGATGGTCATGTGACAATTCTTTAGGATTTAGCAGAGGTACTGGTCTACCAAGGCTTTTAACATGCGCACGAACTCTGACCTTCGAGTTTTCCGCTGTGCTCTTAAGACCCTGCTCTTCCGACAGGCAGGGCTAGCTTCATAATTGAGTTTTAAATTTGGAGTTCTTAAATTTTTGGGTTTTTAGCAAATTTCGGCCTTAAATGTAATATTTTTAATAATTTTTAAATTTAAATTGCGGTATTTGTATTGTGTTTTTTTTTACCTGGCTGTACAGTATAGAAATAAAATTTCTATCCTTACTTATTTAAGGATAAGGATAAGGATAAATTTATTAAAATTTATCCTTATCCTTATCTTATCCTTAACTGCTTGCAGAGCTGTGATCTACCCATTTATTTTTGCAGGCACCTGTCTACTCATTTGTTCTTTTAACGCTGATCAGCTGTAGGGCAGCCCTTTGAAGCCCCGCGGCAAGAGTTTAAACAGTTTTTTTTCCCTCGAGCCATCAGCTGGAACTCAGGAGGCCGCAATAGATTGGGGGTGACCATATCACCGCTACCGGCTCGGGAGAACTGGGCCGAACTGGGAGGAACCCACCACTGAGTGGAGCTGACCAGGGGCAAGGACTTGCGTGCCATAAGAGAAGGTATACCAACTCTGGCACACAGATGCCACAGGTTCGCCATCACAGCCCTACACCATTTCAGACAAATGGTTGTCCAATCTCTTCTTAAAAACTCCCAGAGTTGGAGCAGCCACAGGTTCTCGAGGGTAACCATGCCGTTGATTCATTGTTCTCACTGTCAGAAAATTTCTCAGTTCTAGGTTGCTCCTCTCCTTGGTTAGTTTTCATCCGTTGTTTCTGATCCTGTCTTCAGGTGCTTTAGAGAAAAAGGTTGACCCCTTCTTCTTTGGGGCAGCCCCTCAAATATTGAAAGGCTGCTAATATCATGTCTCCCCTGGTCCTTCTCTTCATTAGACTAGACATTTCTGACCGATGGCCGTCCAGTCTCTTCTTGAAAGCCTCCAGGGATGAAGCTCCCACAACTTCTGTTCCATAGGTTGATTGTTCTCACTGTCAGAAAATTTCTCCCTTATTTCTAGGTTGAATCTCTCCTTGGTCAGTTTCCATCCATTCTTCCTTCTCTGGCCTTTGGGTGCTTTGGAGAAGAGCTTGACCCCCTTCCTCCTCTCTGGGGCAGCCCCTCAAATATTGGAAGATGCTCTCCTGTCTCCCCTGGTCTTTCTCTTCACTAGACTGGCCAGGCCCAGTTCCTGCAATTGTTCTTCATGTTTCATCCTCCAGTCCCCTCTGGATTCTTTCTAGAGTCTCCACATCTTTTTGATATTGTGGTGACCAGAACTGGATGCTGTATTCCTTAAGGCATTATAAAGTTATATTATTATTACTTCACGTGATCTTGATTCTATCCATCTGTTGATGCAGCCTGGAACTGTGTTGGCTTTTTTTCACTTACCATTTTCTTCCTATTTTAATTTGGGTTTCTAATCTGTCTTTTATGGTGCTGTTTTTGATAGGTTGGACTGTTTTTTCCCTTTGTGTAAAGGTAGATGCAAAAAATGAGTTGCTTTCTCCCTGCAGTTTTTTGGCAGCTGCTGCACACTCATATTTAAGTGATTGTCCACTAGGACTCCGAGGTCCATCTCACAGTTACTGCTATTGAGCAAGGTACCACATATACGGTGCCTGTGCATTTTGGTTTTTCTGGCCTAAATGTATATGTCTATGGAGCTACTCCGTCATCCAGGTCATTGGTTTTTCTAAAAGTGCTTTCCCAAAAGGCCACTGGACTTTCTGGATTTTCTTTGAAGAAGTTTCGCTTCTCGTCCAAGAAGCTTCTTCAACTCTGCCTGGATGGTGGGGAAGGGAAGGGCTTTTGAATTTTAATGGGTATTTTAGTTTTGGGGTTTTAATAATACGGCCAAATTATTGAATCTGTTTTAAATTGTTTTGTGACTATGTTGTTTTATTATGGGCTGTGAACCGCCCTGAGTCCTTCGGGAGAAGGGCGGTATAAAAGTTTAATTAAATAAATAAATAAAAATAAATAAATAAATGTTCCTTGCAGACAACTGGTCATTAGGGAGTTGTTAAGGTCACCTGAGGTTTATCTGTGTCCTCAGGGACGGGTCACCTGAGTGGTGCAAATGGGCGTGGAGCCTTCTTGGAACTGCTGCAAGGATCTGTGTTGTAGATTGGACAGAGATGAGGCCGTATCCCTGTCCCTCCGATGAGAGGACAGTCAATTCACAAACTGTTGTAAGTCAAGGACCACCGGTAAAAATCAGGTGTGCATCGCTTTAACAACCAATGGAATTTCTGGTGGCAATTGTGGTTGTATGTTGAGGACTATCTGATGGCCAATGTTTACACAGAGTCTTTGCTTCAGTTTTTTAAAAAAAAAAATTAATTTTTTTTTTATTTATATGCCGCCCTTCTCCGGAGACTCAGGGCGGCTTACAATGTGCTAAGCAACAGCCTTCATACTTTTGTATATTTATACAAAGTCAGCTTATTGCCCCCACAAACTGGGTCCTCAATTGACCTACCTTAGAAAGGATGGAAGGCTGAGTCAACCTTGAGCCTGGGGAGATTCAAACTTACAGTAATTGCAGGCAGCTGGAATTAATCACAATGCATTAGTCTGCTGAGCCACCAGGCCCGTTTTTCCTTCCTTCTTTCATTCCTTCCTTCCTTCTTCCCTCCCTCCCATTTTTTCCCTCATTTCCCTTTCTTTCTTTCATTTCTTCCTTCCTTCTTTCATTTCTTCCTTCCTTCTTTCCTTCCTTCCTCCTTTCTTTCCTCCCTCCCTTCCATTTTTTCCTTCATTTCCCTTTCTTTCTTTTCTTCCTTCCTTCTTTCATTTCTTCCTTCCTTCCTTCTTTCCTCCCTCCCATTTTTCCCTTCATTTCCCTTTCTTTTTTTCTTCCTTCATTCTCTCATTTCTTCCTTCCTTCCTTCTTTCCTCCCTCCCATTTTTCCCTTCATTTCCCTTTCTTTCTTTTCTTCTTTCATTCTTTCATTTCTTCCTTCTTTCCTTCCTTCTTTCCTCCCTCCCTTCCATTTTTCCCTTCATTTCCCTTTCTTTCTTTCTTTCTTTTTTTTTAAATTTGATTTATATGCCTCCCTTCTCCGGAGACTCAGGGCGGCTTACAATGCGTTAAGCAATGGCCTTCCTACTTTTGTATATTTATACAAAGTCAGCTTATTGCCCCCACAAACTGGGTCCTCAATTTACCTACCTTAGAAAGGATGGAAGGCTGAGTCAACCTTGAGCCTGGTGAGATTCGAACTTACTAATTGCAGACAGCTGGAGTTAAATTACCATGCATTAGTCTGCTGAGCTATCCAGGCTCAGGTTAAGCAAGTACAGCTCGTCCTCGACTTACAATGGTTCATTTAGTTCGTTGTCCAAAGTCACAACGGCACGGGAAAAAAGTGACTTACGACCGTTTTTCAGAGTTATCACCTTTCCAGCATCCCCACTGCCACGTGATCAAGTTCAGACGCTTGAGAAGTGTCTCATATTCATGACGGTCCCCAGGCTCACATGGACCCCCTTTTGCGACCTTTTGCAGAGTCAACGGAGGAAGTCGGATTCGCTTAACAACCATGTGGCTAACGTATCAACTTGCCGTGATTCGCTTAACGACTGAGGCAAGGTAAAAGGGGGGGGGCAAAAATTCACTTAACGACAGAAATTTTCGGGCTCAATTGTGGTCGTACATCGAGGAAGCCGCCTGTATTTCTACAGTCCTTCCACGGAGCTCGAAACTGCTTTCTCCCTCACAAAAAGCGACACAAATTTGTGTGTCTTGGTGTGTAGCACCCTCTACTGGAAAAACGCTTTTTGACTTAATCACAGATTTTGAGAACCGCCAAATAGGAGGCTGTATAATTGAACTAGTGCAGAGGTCTTCAAACTTGGCAGCTTTAAGTCTTGGGGACTTCAACTCCCAGAATTCTCCAGCCAATCGTAGGCCCAGCTCTGCGTACCCACTTTTGTATAACACAGGTGGACAAAGTGTAAAAGTAGACAACCCAGTTTACAATGAGGCTTAAACCTGTACCTGACAAGGAAATCCTACAATGGGGATGGGGAATGATGGCCCTTTTAAGACTTGTGGACTTCAACTCCCAGAATTCCTGAGCCAGCCTGAGCCATGGCTGGCTCAGGAATTCTGGGACTTGAAGTCCACCAGACATAAAAGGGCCCTGATCCCCACTCCTGACCTAAAAGCTTTGGGACTGAGATGTGAGACATGAAACGCAGGAAGGGCCTCGGACTAAATTCGGCAGGGTTGTCGCTAGGTGCCGGTGAAAGGCAACGCACAAGACCGCACTCACACCGACTAATCAAAAGCCGCTCCAGACACTGACCTCTTCGTCGGAGTCGTCCATAAACGCAGCATGCTTGACCAGTCCTTTCTGCTGAACCTTCTTAGGAAAGATAAGTCCATACCTGTCCAGAGAAAATCAAAGTTTTATGTCTGCGATATTCACCACGGTTTCATTCGTTTTAGACTTACATCCTGTCTATTTGTCTAGGAGCAAAACAAGCTACAGGTAGTCCTCGAGTTACGACCACAATTGAGCCCACCATTTCCGTTGCTAAGCGCGACGGTTGTTAAAGTGAATTTTGCACCTTTCTTCACGCAGTTAAGTGACTCACTGTGGTTGTTAAATTAGTCGCATGGTTGTGAAGTGAATCTGTCTTGCCCCATGGACTTTGCTTGTCGGAAGCTTGCATGACCCTGGGACACGGCAACCGTCATAGATATGAGTCGGTTGCCAAGTGTTTGGATTTTGATCATGTGATCAAGGAGGAGGCTGCAAGTGTCAAAAAAAAAATGATCATAAACCACTTTGCTTCAGTGCTGTTGTAACTTTAAATGTTCACAAAATGAACTGTTGTAAGTCAACGACTACCTGTGAAGCATATGCAGAGTTTTCTTCACCCATTTTTCTCTTTACAACTAAGAAGTTTGACTTTATTTGATCACTTTTTTAAAAAAAATTAGATTTATATGCGGCCCTTCTCCGGAGACTCAGGGCGGCTTACAATGCGTTAAGCATTAGACTTCATACTTTTGTATATACCTGCTTAGTAGGGCTTTCGGGCCCCCCTTAAGAGGTGTTCTTTTTTATACAAAGTCAGCTTATTGGCCCCACCATCTGGGTCCTCAATTTACCTACCTTAGAAAGGATGGAAGGCTGAGTCAACCTTGAGCCTGGTGAGATTTGAACTTGCAGTAATTGCAGACAGCTGGTGTTAATCACAATGCTTTTAGTCTGCTGAGCTACCAGGCCTGTTTTGTTCGATTTTAAAACACAGAGTATCTTGCGATGGGTGTATAAATGCCTGTGATAAAATACGTACGTATAACCTTACTACGATTAGTTAATTCACAATGAAGAAGCATCTTTGTTGGCTGAATATTATGGCAGTGTGGATTTCAACTCCCAGAATTCCCCAGCAGGCCATTGTCCCAGCTGCCTATTACTGATAGTCCACAACTTACGATTCATTTTGTGACCATTCAAAGCTATAACGGCACTCAAAAAAAGTGATTTACATCCATTTTTCACCCCTAGCAACATCCCCATGGCCACGTGATCGAGATTCAGATGCCCAGCTACTGATTCTTATCTATGACAGCTGCAGCTCAACTGTGGTCGTAAGTCGAGGACCACCTGTATTACAGGTGGTCCTCGATTTACCACACTGAAGCCCGACATTTATGTTGTTAAATGAAACATTTGTTAAGTGAATTTTGCCCTATTTTTTACAACCTTACCACGGTTGTTAAATGAACCACTGTTGAGTTAGTAACACGGTTATTAAGCAAATCTGGCTTCCCCGTTGACTTGGCTTGTCAGAAGGTCGCAAAACGGGACCCCGGGACTCTGCAACCCGTCATAAATGTGAGTCAGTTGTCTGAATTTTGATCACCTGATCATAGGGATGTTGCAGTGGTTGTGGGTGCTGAAAATTGCCGTAAGTCACTTTTTTCAGTGCCGTTCTAACTTTGAACGGTCGCTAAACGAACTGTTGTAAATTGTGGACTGCTTGTATTAATGGTTTAAGCCGTCTTAATCAGCCGTGATCACTTGTAATGATCAGCTGTGATCATTACTTGTAATGAGCTGTAATCAGCTGTGTTGTGTTTTGCTGTCCTCAATCCCACTTCTGTGAAATCAAACGGTCCGCTTAGGTAGCAACACGGATGGACCATCAATTTTACGTGCTGTTGTGCAAATGGAGTAGACAGCCGGTGGAAAGCATAGGCTGTTAGTAAGAGATCCCCAATAAAGGAATGGTTCTGCAAGGGGTGACCACAGACCACTTCTCAGCTCCTATGCTTTCTGGCTGATGGTTTGGTCACTTGTGAATGCTGGCGATGCTGTCACTCTAGTGCAGTGTTTCCCAAAGTGTGGTACGAGTACCCCCAGGGGTACGGGAAGAGTTTGGTGGGGGTACGCATTGCACCGGAGTTTAGTGGGGATCACGTGGGAATATCCACTGCACCGTGCTTAGCTGCGCCCACAGAACAAAGAAAGAAATAGGTGCGTATCGCAGTTTTTACACGGGAACTGGGGCCATCATACATCGTATTGCAACTCATGATGGCGGGAACTTCTGCGCATCCTTCGCGTAGCTCTGGTTCGGCCATTTTTAAACTGCGGGAACATGAACAGTTAACGTTAAGCCTCGGAGCTGTTTAAAAGCCGGAGAATTGCCGTGTTCTCTAACGGTTAGACAGTCATGTGAGGCGTGACACGGCGTGAATATACTGCACTTCGTTATAGAGACAACTTACTTCTTTAATAGTTAGTCCTGGGCGCCTGTTCTCGTGCTTTAGTAAGTTCCACTGATTTTGATTATATATATATATAAAATCAATATATTTTGATTTTTATTAAAGCGTATGTTTTTTATGAGGGGTACTCAGCGTTACTCAGCAATTATAGAAGGGGTACGCATATGCCAAAAGTTTGGGAAACACGGCTCTAGTGGTAGCATGAGACGGAGCCTATAACCCACATAAGTGGTCAGGTAGTGATGCTCATCCAGGATGGGCACATCAATGCGAGCTGCGGCAAAGAGGTTTGCTGTGTCTGTCAGCGTAGTGTCCAGAGCATGGAGGCGCTACCAGGAGACAGGCCAGTACATCAGGAGACGTGGAGGAGGCCGTAGGAGGGCAACAACCCAGCATCAGGACCGCTCCCGCCGCCTTTGTGCAAGGAGGAGCACTACCAGAGCCCTGCAAAATGACCTCCAGCGGGCCACAAATGTGCATGTGGCTGCTCCAACGGTCAGAAACAGACTCCATGGGGTGGTATGAGAGCCCGACGTCCACAGGTGGGGCTTGTGCTTACAGCCCAACACCGTGCAGGATGTTTGGCATTTGCCAGAGAACACCAAGATTGGCAACTTCGCCACTGGTGCCCTGTGCTCTACACAGATGAAAACAGATTCACACTGAGCACATGTGACGGACGGGACAGGTTCTGGAGACGCCGTAGAGAACGTTCTGCTGCCTGCAACATCCTCCAGCATGACCGGTTTGGCGGTGAGTCAGTAATGGTGTGAGGTGGCATTTCTTTGGGGGCTGCACAGCACTCCATGTGCTCGCCAGAGGTAGCCTGACTGCCATTCGGTACCGAGATGAGATCCTCAGACCCCTTGTGAGACCATATGCTGGTGCGGTTGGCCCTGGGTTCCTCCTAATGCACAACAATGCTAGACCTCATGTGGCTGGAATGTGTCAGCAGTTCCTGCAAGACGAAGGCATTGATGCTATGGACTGGCCCGTCCGGTCCCCAGACCTGAATCCAATGGAGCACATCTGGGACATCATGTCTCGCTCCATCCATCAACACCACATTGCACCACAGACTGTCCAGGAGTTGGGGAAAGCTTTAGTCCAGGTGTGGGAGGAGATCCCTCAGGAGACTATCCGCCACCTCATCAGGAGCATGCCCAGGCGTTGTAGGGAGGTCATACAGGCACATGGGGGCCACACACACAATTCAGCCTCATTTTGACTTGTTTTAAGGACATTACATCAAAGTTGGATCAGCCTGTAGTGTTTTTTTTCCACTTAATTTTGAGGGTAACTCCAAATCCAGACCTCCATGGGTTGATAAATTCCATTGATATGGATATTCCATATCAATGGAATTCCGATTTCCATTGATAATCGATAAGCCTGGTGGCGCAGTGGACTAACTGCTGTTAAAGTAGCACTTAGCTGCCAGCTGCCTGCAATTACTGCAAGTTCGAATCTCACCAGGCTCAAGGTTGACTCAGCCTTCCATCCTTCCGAGGGAGGTCAAATGAGGACCCGGATTGTGGGGGCAATAAACTGACTTTGTATACAAAAGAACACCACTTGGGGGGGGGGGGGCGAAAGCCCTACTAAGCAGGTATAGACAAAAGTATGAAGGCTATTGCTTAACGCATTGTAAGCGGACCTGAATCTCTAGAGAAGGGCGGCATATAAATCGAACCAATACATACACACATACACACACACATACATATATACATAAATAATTGTTCTGTGCTTTTGTTGTCAGCATTCAACTATGTAATGAACAAAGTATTTGCTATGAATATTTAATTCATTTAGATCTAGGATGTCTTATTTTTGTGTTCCCTTTATTTTTTTGAGCAGTGTGTGTGTGTGTGTGTGTGTTTTCTGAGGTTTTTGCGGGTGTTTGTATGTAGGCCTTTGGTTATTCGGATCTTCTCCCGCGTAAAATTGGAAGTGTCTTGGCGACGTTTCGACGAAGTCTCATTTGTCATCTTCAGGCTGGTGTTCTCGGCTTCGTGCTTCTGGAATTGCTCCTGGAAGCACGAAGCCGAGAAGACCAGCCTGAAGATGATGAATGAGACTTCGTCGAAATGCCGCCAAGACACTTCCAATTTTACGTGGGAGAAGACCCGAATAACCAAAGACCTACATATATATATATATATATATATATGTATATATATGTGTGTACAGATAGATAGATAGATAGATAGATAGATAGATAGATATATTCTTACTTTTCGTAGGTTTAATGTGTGTTTTTCCTTTAAGCCAGGTTTTTCCTACATAACCAAGATTTTTCTGGAACCACAATTGAGTGAAGTCACCTTCATTACCTTCTGGGTTTTTTTCTCCATCTTTTCATTCTGGCAGCAAGCAAAGTTTCTCACAACGCAGCACAAAATTTGCTTGCTGCCAGAATGAAAAGATGGAGAAAAAAAACATGAAAGCAGCATTTTGCTGTCTGTTTGAAGATTTGGGAGAGACTGAGATAGATCTATCTCAGTCTCTCCCAAATCTTCAAACAGACAGCAAAATGCTGCTTTCATGTTTGAGAAAGCCTAGAAACTAGTGAATGAGATTTCACAAAACTATGGCTATCTATATATATATATATATATATATATATATATATATATATATATATATATATATATATATACACACACACACACACATATATATATGTTTTAACATATATATATATATATATATGTTTTCTGAGGTTTTTGCAGATGTTTGCATGTAGGTCTTAGGTCATTCGGGTCTTCTCCCACGTAAAATTGGAAAATGTTACACATATGTGTGTGTGTGTGTGTGTGTGTGTATTTCTTTATGCCAGGGATTTTCCTACGTATATCAAGATGTTTCATGGCCTAATTTTCAGTGAAATCTCAATTCAAATTAGGCCATGAAATATTTCTTGATATACGTAGGAAAATCCCTGGCATGAAGAAATATACACATAAAGACCTACGAAAATAAAATTTTATATGTATATGTATATGTATATGTATATGTATATGTATATGTATATGTATATGTGTGTGTGTGTGTGTGTATATATGTATATGTATACATATATGTGTGTGTATATATGTATATATATGTGTATATATATACACACATATACATACATATATATATATATATACACAGATATACACACACACATATACATACACACACACATATATATATATATACACACACACACAGATACACATACACACACACACACACACACACATATATATATATATATAGGCGTCTCTGGGCTTCACCACCTTGTGTAGAATAATAACAGCAACAAAAACAGCACAATAACAATAATAATACAATTTCTTATCCACAGAGGAACAAACCACCCAATTTTTTGGGGGGGGGGAATCCCCAGTGTGGAAAGAGACCCCTCCCCAACTAAAAGGCCTGTGGGGAGGGGGGGGGGTCCCAGGACTGGGGAGGGGGCCATCCGGGTCAAGGTCGCCCCCTCCCTCCAGCCCCCCCCGGGAATGACGTCATTGCCCCCCCCGGGCCTCGTGCTGGAGTAGGCCTCGATCCCCCCTCCCTGGACCTCAGCAGCCCCCTCCCTCTGCCCCCCTCCCACCGCGGGCGCCGTCTGCCCATGCTCAGAGGGCCCCCCCCCCCGGCCGTCCGCCGACAACAAGGCCGGACTCACTGTTTTCCGGGCGCCGCCATCTTGGAGGCCGGGCCTGCGCGAAGCCCCGCCCCGTATCCTCCAGGCCCCGCCCCGCCTTCCTTCTTGCTCTGCATGCGTCATCTCGGGGTGGGGTGGGGAAAGGGAGGCGTTCTGCGCATGCCCAGGAGGCGCATCCCTCTTTTCCGAAAGGAAAGGGGGGAAAAAACCCTCCCCCAAAAAAGGGGTCCAATTCTGAGCTTTTGATTTTAATTTAAATAAAAATTAATTTTCATTTTTTAAAATTTTAATGAATTACATTTTCATTTTTAACATTTTAATGAATTATTTTTTAAATTTTTTTTAAATTAATTAATTTTCATTTTTTAATTTTAATTCATTTAAAATGAATTTTCGTTTTTTGGAGAGCAACAGTCTGTCAAACGAGGAAACTTTTATTTAATTTCAAAATGTCCCTTTGAAAAGGTTTAATTTGAGACAAGGAAATGGCATTTTATCTATCTAATCATTTATTTATCTACCTACCTACCTATCTGTGTCTAGCAAAAGAAATTGTCCCTTTCCAAACATCTATTTTAAAAAGGTTTTTTTACTTCTAAATTGGAAATTTCCCTTTCAACACATTTATTTATCAGTTCTTTTTAACCCAACTTTATTTCTGGATAGAATAGAATAGAATAGAATAGAATAGAATAGAATAGGACAGGACAGGACAGGACAGGACAGGACAGGACAGGACAGAATAGAATAGAATAGAATAGAATAGAATAGAATAATATTTAGAATGGAATGGAATAGAGTAGAGTAGGAAATAGAATAGAATAGAATAGAATAGAATAGAATAGAATAGAATAGAATAGAATAGAATAATATTTAGAATGGAATGGAATAGAGTAGAGTAGGAAATAGAATAGAATAGAATAGAATAGAATAGAATAGAATAGAATAGAATAATATTTAGAATGGAATGGAATAGAGTAGAGTAGAGTAGGAATAAGAATAGAATAGAATAGAATAATATTTAGAATGGAATAGAATAGAGTAGAGTAGGAATAAGAATAGAATAGAACAGAACAGAACAATAGAATAGAATAGAATAGAACAGAATACAATAGAATACAATAGAATACAATAGAATAGAATACAATAGAATACAATAGAATACAATAGAATACAATAGAATAGAATAATATTTAGAATGGAATAGAATAGAATAGAATAGAATAGAATAGAATAGAATAGAATAGAATAGAATAGAATAGAATAGAATAGAATAGAATAGAATATTATTTCGAATGGAATGGAATAGAGTAGAGTAGAAATAGGAATAGAATAGAATAGAATTAGGATACCAAATAGAACAGAATGTGATTGGACTCACAAGGAATTTGTCTTGGGTACCTACACTCTCAATGTACATAAACTAAAAGATACCTTTGTCAATACCAAATCCTTCTGCCTTCTATTTTCCCATTTTCATTAGCATTTTCCTATTAATATTTCCCCCCAACATACTGTGGTCATATGACCCACTCTTCCTCGTATGTTGTGTGTTGTGAAGGTTGCATTTGGAGCTCTGGCTTCTTTGGACTTCACGTTTGGCTTGGGGAGGTCAGTCACTGCTTGTCCTCAGATCTGCTGGCTCCGTTTGGTGAGAACTGACCGGCTTCTCTTCTCTTCTCTCTGGAGGGGGGTTAGGTGGTGCTGGTCCTTATCCTTCATCAGGGTTTTACCAACTTTGGCTGCGGGTGAAGTCCACCCACTCTAGGTGGGTGGACTTCAACTCCCAGAACCCTCCACCCCTCTTAAATTCTGCTGGCTGGGGGATTCTGGGAGTTGAAGTCCACCCGCCTTCAAGTGGCCGAGGGTGAGAACCACAGCTGTACGCCCTTCTCCAAAGGGCTCCTGCTTCGCCAGAAAACCTCTCTATGGTCCCCCAGTTAGCCAAGCTGTCCTGCATAATTGCAGCAGATGATCAGTGCGGCCACTCCTATCCGTTCTGTTTGCCCCCCTCACCTGTCTGCTCGCTTTAGTCCTGCGTTCCCATGTCTCAGAATTTAAAGAAGTCAGAATATTGCTGGAAGGGACCTCGGAGGTCTTCTAGACCAGCTCCCTGCTCAAGCAGGAGACCCCATATGTAGGGGTCTGTAGTCTGCATGCATGCAGGAATTTTCCGATCTTGGATGGCAAACCTCAGATAAGGGAGGTTACTTGCACGTAGGCAGGATTTGGCATTAGTAAATAAGTCCCTAAGTCTGTAAACAGGAGGAGAGGAAATGGGATATATGTGTGTTAGACTTTAATTAAAGTCTAACATTATAAGTGCTTAAACAAAGCAGGAATGGTTAACAAAAGACTCTAGATTCTGTGAGCCAATGAGATGCTGCCCAGTACCTTGTAACTTGTATGTAACAAACTATATAACGTCACTCTGTAAGACAATAAAATCACACATACACCCTCAACCTTTGTGTGTGTGTGTGGTCACTCTACACCCATACCATACCATTCCAGACCAATCTCTTCTTAAAACCTCCAGTGATGGAGCACCTTCTGGTGGCAAGCTGTTCCGCTGGTTAATTGTTCTCACTGTCAGGAACTTTCTCCTTAATTCTATGTTGCTTCTCTCCTTAATGAGTTTCCTTTCCTTTCCTTTCCTTTCCTTTCCTTTCCTTTCCTTTCCTTTCCTTTCCTTTCCTTTCCTTTCCTTTCCTTTCCTTTCCTTTCCTTTCCTTTCCTTTCCTTTCCCTTCCCTTCCCTTCCCTCCCTTCCCTTTCCATCCCTTCCTTTCCTTTCCTTCCCTTCCCTCCCCTCCCTTCCCTTTCCATCCCTTCCTTCCCTTCCCTTCCCTTCCCTTCCCTTCCTTTCCTTTCCCTTCCCTTCCCTTCCCTTCCCTTCCCTTTCCTTCCTTTCCTTTCCTTTCCTTTCCCTTCCCTTCCCTTCCCTCCCTTCCCTTTCCATCCCTTCCTTTCCTTTCCTTTCCTTTCCCTTCCCTTCCCTTCCCTTCCCTCCCTTCCCTTTCCATTCCCTTCCTTTCCTTCCCTTCCCTTCCCTTCCCTCCCTTCCCTTTCCATCCCTTCCCTTTCCCTTCCCTTCCCTTCCTTTCCTTTCCCTCCTTCCCTTCCCTTCCCTTCCCTTTCCTTCCTTCCTTTCCTTTCCTTTCCTTTCCTTCCTTCCTTCCCTTCCCTTCCCTTCCCTTCCCTTCCCTTTCCTTCCTTTCCTTTCCTTCCCTTCCCTTCCCTTCCCTTTCCTTCCTTTCCTTTCCTTTCCTTTCCCTTCCCTTCCCTTCCTTCCCTCCCTTCCCTTTCCATCCCTTCCTTTCCTTTTCCTTTCCTTTCCTTCCCTTCCCTTCCCTTCCCTTCCTTTCCTTTCCTTCCTTTCCTTTCCCTTCCCTTCCCTTCCCTTCCCTCCCTTCCCTCCCTTCCCTTTCCATCCCTTCCTTTCCTTCCCTTCCCTTCCCTTCCCTTCCTTCCCTTCCCGTCCCTTCCCTTCCCTTCCCTTCCCTTCCCTTTCCTTCCCTTTCCTTCCCTTCCCTTCCTCCTTCCCCTCCCTTCCCTTCCCTTTCCCTTTCCCTTTCCTTTCCTTTCCTTTCCTTTCCTTTCCTTTCCTTTCCTTTCCTTTCCTTTCCTTTCCTTTCCTTTCCTTTCTTTTCCTTTCCTTTTCCCTCATCCCTCATCCCTGTTAAGCTGACTTAACACATTTTTCACTTAGCAACGTACATGTTGGGCTCAGTTGTGGTTGTACGTCGAGGACTTAGCTGTATATTAGCAGACTTTTCATTTCATTAAAAAGAAAATGTTTGTTTAGAGCTGCTGGACCGCGACCCCCACCCTCACCCCAAGAAAGACAAAACATCTCTGCATCGGAAAAAAGATTGCAAAACTTATTTCCAGGATTATCGTGTCTCTCTCTCTCTTTCTCCACTCTGCCTTCCCAATATTAAACCCTCCCCGGCTCTTGACGCCGGCCGATTATCAAAAGGATTGCCGGTTGTAATAACACCGCGGCGTATTTATCGGCGGTCCGAAAATCATCTTGTAATCTCCAGTCGCAAAACGCTTGCCAGATAAGACGACGTGTTTTGTCAGAAGGAGGAGAAATAAAAAT
Organism: Masticophis lateralis; assembly: GCA_030761175.1. Classification (NCBI taxonomy): domain Eukaryota; kingdom Metazoa; phylum Chordata; class Lepidosauria; order Squamata; family Colubridae; genus Masticophis; species Masticophis lateralis. Next base: position 2,306,963 of record JAUDYJ010000001.1, on the reverse strand, counting down.
ATTTTAATTTCCCTCAAATTTTATTAAAAACGATGCTTCCGAAGATAGCGGGGGAAACGGCATTTTCATCTTCGGCAAACAGCCAATGGGAAAACTTGTTATTTCTTGGGGGGTGGGTGGCGAATGAGTAGGGGAGGAAGGGAAAGGCGCCCCCTTTTTTTCCTCTTTATTCTATTGGAATAATTCCTCAAAAGATGCTACAGGGTGGAAATCTTTTGTGAAGCTCCCCCCCCCGCTTTTAATTCCCTGGGTTGCAAGAAACTGGCTGGTTTTGAAGTTCCTGCTTTGTACCCCAATTTTCTCTCTCTCTCTCTCGCCCCCTATTGAAAGGTTTCGGAATTACAAGCGAGAACTATAACTCCCGCCTGGGAAATAAGGCGCTTATTTGCAAATCTTTTGTGAAGCCCCCACCCCCCACTTTTAACTCTGAACTTTGTGGGTTACAAGAAACCGGCTGGTTTTGAAGTTCCTTGCTTTGTACCCCAATTTTCTCTCTCGCCCCCTATCAAAATGTTTCGGAATTACAGACGGGAACTATAACTCCCGCCTGGGAAATAAGGTGCTTATTTGCAAATCTTTTGTGAAGCCCCCTCCCCCCACTTTTAACTCTGTGGGTTGCAAGAACCCAGCTGGTTTTGAACTTCCCTGCTTGTACCCTGATTTTCTCTCTCACCCCCTATCGAAATGTTTCAGCATTACAGACGAGAACTATAACTCCCGCCTGGAAATAAGGCGCTGCATGTTTAATGAATGCTACGAACTTGGGCCCCAGCTTGGATTGAGCGGGTAGCAAAAAGAGGTGGACCGGAGAGTCGAAATCTGCGACGACCGGATGGACTGAGAAAGCGTGGGCGTTAAAAGGGCCGAAGTCAAATCGGCCAGGCTGTCGCGATGCTGAAGCTTCTTGGCCATTTCGATCAAGGACAGGCAGGCGCGCACCCAGTTGTAAAGGTATTCTAGCGGAGCCGAGCCGAACCGCCAGACTGCTTTCCGACGTGCACCTAGTTGGTTTCAGAAACACACAGACGCATGCTGCATTAGTTTCAATGGGCAGTCCTCAATTTACGACCAAGTAACAGCATGGGATTATTTTCCTCGTCCCTTCCTCCTCCCCTTTTATCCCATATTTTCTTTCTACAGGTAGTCCTCGACTTGCAATGATTCACTTAGCGACCGTTCAGAGCTACAATGGCCCTGAAAACAGCTTACGACCGTTTTCCACACTTGCGACTGTTTCAACATCCCCGTGGTCGCGAGATCAAAATTCGATGCTGGGCAACTGATTCATATTTTACCCCCAGCATCCCCGGGGGTTACATGATCCCCTTTTGCGACAAGCCAGATTCACTTAACAACCATGTGACTAACTTAACAACAGCTGCCGTTCATATAACAATTGTAGGCAAGAAAGGTGGTGAAACGGAGGAAAAAATAACTTAAATGTTTCGCTTAATGAAGAAATGTTGGGGATAATAATAATAATAATAATAATAATAATAATAATAATAATAAAAATTTTATTTCTATACTGCCCCTCTCCCGAAGGACTCGGGGCGGTGCACAGCCTAATTAAAAGCACAAGACAAACAACAATTTAAAAATTAAAAATATTAAATAATTTGGCTCAATATAAAACCCCAAATTTAAAAATCCCAGATTAAAACCAATTTAAAAATCTTCACATCGATAGCCCGGCCTGGCGGAACAAAAAGGTTTTGAGGGCAGAGCGGAATACACGGATCCATTTTTGGTTGTAAGTTGAGGACCTCTCCGTACTCCTATATTTCATAATTTTGTTGGACTAATAAAATTCGCAAAGAAAGTTACAACCGCGGGTGAAAAACAGTGACTCATGACTGGTCCTCGCGCTTAGGACCGTTGCAGCATTTCCCACGGTCACGTGATCAAAAGCTATTTACGACGGTTTGCGTCCAGAGATCACGTGACTGACATTTGCGACTTTAGGGGCTGTTGGACTAGAGCAGGGGTTGGCAACCTTAAAACACTCAAGAGGTCATTTGGTCCCTTTTCCCACAGAAAAGAAAACACCAGGAGCCACAAAATCTGGGTGGGCGTGGCCAACTCAATGTCACTCACTTCTACCAGTCACATGACCCATCCTAGCCACGCCTACCCAGCCAGTCATTAGGGCAGAGAACCAGTTATTAAAAAACACCGGGAACCACAAAACCCTTTTGGCATATCTCCCTCTTCCCCCCACTCTCTGTCTCTCTCTCTCTGTCTCTCTCTCTCTCTCTCCCCCTCTCACTGTATCTCTCTCTCTCTCTCTCTCTCTCTTTCTCTCTCCCTCTCACTGTATCTCTCTCTCTCTCTCTATTCTCTCTTTCTCTCTCCCCCCTCACTGTCTCTCTCTCTCTGTCTGTCTCTCTCTTTCTCTCTCCCTCCTCACTGTATCTCTCTCTGTCTCTCTCTCTCTGTCTCTCTCTCTCTCCCCCTCTCTCTCTGTCTCTCTCTTTCATCTCTCCCCCCTCTCACTGTATCTTCTCTCTCTCTCTCTCTGTATCTCTCTTTCTCTCTCCCACCTCACTGTATCTCTCTCTCTCTCTCTCTGTCCTTCTCTTCTCTCTCCTCCTCTCACTGTATCTCTCTCTCTCTCTCTTTCTCTCTCCCCCACACTGTATCTCTCTCTTTCTCTCTCTCCTCTCTGTCTTTCTCTTTCTCTCTCCCCCCTCACTGTCTCTCTCTCTCTGTCTCTCTCTCTCTCTCTCCCCCCCTCTCTCTCTGTCTCTCTCTTTCTCTCTCCTCCTCTCACTCTCTCTCTCTGTCTCTCTCTTTCTCTCTCCCCTCTCACTGATCTCTCTCTCTCTGTGTCTCTCTCTCTGTCTCTCTCTTTCTCTCTCCTCCTCTCACTCTCTCTCTCTCTGTCTCTCTCTTTCTCTCTCCCCCCTCACTGTATCTCGCTCTCTCTTTCTCTCTCTCTCTCCCCCCTCACTGTATCTCTCTGTCTGTCTCTCTCTTTCTCTCTCCCCCCTCACTGTATCTCTCTCTCTCTCTCTCTTTCTTCCCTCTCACTGTATCTCTCTCTCTCTCTCTCTCTCCTCTCTCTCTCTTTCTCTCTCCCCCCTCACTGTATCTCTCTCTTTCTCTCTCTCTCTCTCTCTCTCTCTCTTTCTCTTTCTCTTTCTCTCTCCCCCTCTCACTGTATCTCTCTGTCTCTGCCCTGGCCACTTCTCCATCTCCCGCCGTCGCCCTTACCTTCCAGGCCAGGCGAGGAGTGACTGGGAGAGGAGGGCGAGGGCCAGACAGTGGTGAGATCACTTGACAGGGGAGCCACAGCAGAGGGCCCAAAGAGCCACATCCGGCTCTGGAGCCACAGGTTGCCGACCCCTGGATTAGAAGTCCTTCAAGGCCCCTTCCAATTCTTTTTTTTTTAATTCTTCAAAAGGATGTCAAAAATGAGGACCAATCAGTGATAATATTCAAAGGTTCGGATCAGTTCGGGCGAAATGGTAGTGGCGCTATGCCATCCTATTTAGCCACGTTTTTCTAAGTGTGCAAGCCGCATGTGCTCACATTTTCAGTGTGCGGCGAACCGGCGGTAAAATTATGTGAAAATCACATAATTGGGACCGTGGGTGAAACGCAAGCCAGTTCTATCCGGTTCGGGCGTATCGGTAGCGCCGGCGGTGGGAGGCTCCTCCCATCCACTTGGATGCCATCACGTCCTGTTTTTGGCCCTCTGTGCATGCACAGAAGGTCTTGCGTATGAACAGTGGCTTTGCGAGGGAAGCAAGCGAGCGAGCGCACGGGTTCCCGTTTGCGAACCAGTAGCGAAGGTAAGTGGATTTCACCTCCGCTCTGGGACCAATCTTGTTCTGCAGGGATGATGTTCCACAGAGAGGGTGTTCTGTCCCCGTCACACACACACACACACACACTCAGACAGACAGTCGGGGGTTAAATAAAACTGGCAGACAACCAATTAGTCCGATAAGACGCTTGGCAGCAATCCCAGCAGCTGCTTGCCAAGACCTTTTATCAACTTAGAAGAAAATACACACCACAACAATTGCCCAGGAATAAATCTGAAGCCGAGATGCAAAGTGACTCCAAAAGATTAGTTAGTTTTGTCCGTCACAGAGTCTGAATGCTTAACTCACCCCCTTTTATAGCCTGTGGGGTGTGGTCCAGTGAGTCAGCTAATCACGGGCACGGCTTTTCTTCTGTTGCGCGCGCCCTGTCTCTGCGACGCTGACGAGGGTCCAGCCAAGACTCATTACCCTCATCACTGTCCACCTGTAGCTGCGGGGACGTGCTTGGCTCTGGGCCTATCTCTTGCCCTTCGGTGTCCTCCGGAGGCATTGCCAGAGAGAGGGTCCTGGAGAAGGTGGCCCTGCCAACTCCTCTCCCTCACTCTCAGAGTCCTCTCCTGCTGATGACACAGGCTCAGGCAACGGAGCCACAACAGAGGGAGCCACCACGAAGAAGGCCCTTCTCCTCGGCCCCACCAGACGGACCTCCTTAACGGGAGAGGACCCATAACATCCCCTGCCTCCCACGTTGGATTGCTTACTCTTAACTTGCAGGCAGCTGTACAGAACGTCCGGCCGGACCTCCACGTAAGAAGCCGTGGGGTCGAAGTAGCAAATGTTCTCAATAAGTTCTCCGTCTAGTTTCTGCGGGAAACAAGAAGGCAAGACTTACTAGGGATATAATATATAAGATATAAGATAACATAATATATAGTATATAAAAGCAATGAAGTAGAAAGGATTGGATCGATATATAAAGATATGTCAGACGTTCTGTCTTCTCCGGAATATAATAATAACAAAAAGTACAGGAAGTTTTGGTTAGGGGGTATAGGGGTTTATAGGTTTATTCATATATACACTGTTCTTTTTTATTGTATGATGTTTGATTGCTTGATTATTTTTTGTTTGTTTTTAATTGAAAATGTAAATAAAGATTATTTTTTTTAAAAAAAAGAAAAAAAAAAGAAAGAAGGCAAGACGGGGTCATTGGGATCGAAGCCCGAAAGGCCGGCGAAACAGGAGAGTTCGGCTGCGGCAGACTTAGTCTCTCTCCTCTCCCTCGATAGGTAAAATTAGTCCTCGATTTACAACGCTTCCTTTAGGGACCGAAATTACCACGGCACTGAAAAAAGTGACTTGGGGCCATTTTGCACACTTACGAAAAAACATCAGGGTTGTATTTGACCTCGAGCGGGGGGGGGGGGGGGGGCTTGTCATGGGAATGGCCAAGGTGGGCGTGGCCAGTTTGACATCACCTCCTGAGGAGGACCAAGCACTGCAGCAGAGAAAACAGGCTCCTGAGTTCCGTTTTCGGCTGCAACTCTGCCAGCAAAAATGGAGCTCGGGAAGGCCACATGTGACCCTCCCCGAGCTCCGTTTTCACTGGCAGAGGTACCACAGGCCAGTCCTTTGCTGTTTCACGGTGGCACCCCTGATCTAAATTTGTGATCGTCTGAATTTGGAGGCTTGTGATCACAATCCCATGCACATAATTTGTGATCATAATTGGAAGCTTGGCGACTACAAGAATCTTCCAGATGGGATCCAGGAGAAGCCACACCTTTTCTGGCTACGCAAAGAATTCCAAGCTAGGCTTTCAAGCTTCCTTCCAGCCTGGCTTCCCAATTTCAAATCTGTAGGGTTTTGTCCCCTGGTGGTGCGTTTCTCACCTGTATGCAGGTGTTCCAATGCTCCACCTCCGCTGTGTTGGCCCACTGCGGGTATAAGATAAGCACCACGCATTTCAAGATGATGTGGACGAGGGCTGGAGGCTTCTCCAGGATCGGATGTCCCCAAAGGAGGTCCAGGGGTCAAGGTTCCAGATGCAGTTTTGCAGATCCTGCAGCATGAAACGGTAGAAGAGGACCCCTCCGCGCCGCCAGTCCCCAACATATTCAGCCTCTGCAACAATAAACCGGGATTTTAAAGAAGGCTTCAAATGAAGACCGTTGAAATGGGTGGACTTTCACTCCCAGAATTCCCCAGCCAGCCTGCTTTAAGAGGGATGGACTTCCACTCCCAGAATTCCCCAGCCAGCCTGCTTTAAGAGGGAGGACTTCAACTCCCAGAATCCCCCAGCCAGCCTGCTTTAAGAGGGGTGGACTTCCACTCCCAGAATTCCCCAGCCAGCCTGCTTTAAGAGGGAGGACTTCAACTCCCAGAATCCCCCAGCCAGCCTGCTTTAAGAGGGGTGGACTTCCACTCCCAGAATTCCCCAGCCAGCCTGCTTTAAGAGGGAGGACTTCAACTCCCAGAATCCCCCAGCCAGCCTGCTTTAAGAGGGGTGGACTTCCACTCCCAGAATTCCCCAGCCAGCCTGCTTTAAGAGGGAGGACTTCAACTCCAGAATCCCCCAGCCATCATGCTTTAAGAGGGATGGACTTCCACCCCCAGAATTCCCCAGCCAGCTGTTCTTTAAGAGAGGTGGACTTGCACTCCCAGAATTCCCCAGCCACAGTGCTTGAAGATGTTAGAACAATTAATCAATGGAACAAATTGCCTCCAGAAGTTGTGAATGCTCCAACATTGGAAGTTTTAAGAAGAGATTGAAAAGCCATTTGCCTGAAATCGTCTAGAAGGGATCTTGGAGGTCTTCTAGTCCAACCCCTGCTAAAGCAGGAGACCCATGACCATTCTGTTGAGCTATCCAAGAGCCTTGGATAGCTCAACAGGCTAATAAGCAGACTAAAGCCTGTTATTAACATCCAGCTGTCTGCAATTACTGTAAGTTTGAATCTCACCAGGCTCAAGGTTGACTCAGCCTTCCATCCTTTCTAAGGTAGGTCAATTGAGGACCCAGTTTGTGGGGGCAATAAACTGACTTTGTATAAATATACAAAAGTATGAAGGCCATTGCTTAACGCATTGTAAGCCGCCCTGAGTCTTTGGAGAAGGGTGGCATATAAATCTAATTAAAAATAAAAATAAAATAAAAATTCTAGACAAATGTTTGTTGAATCTCTTCTTAAAAACCTCCAGAGATGGGGAGGGTGGGAGGGAAGGAAGGAAGGAAAGAAGGAAGGAAGGAAGGAGGAAAGAAGGAAGGAAGGAAGGAAAGAAAGAAGGAAGGAGGAAAGAAGGAAGGAAAGAAGGAAGGAGGAAAAAGTAAGGAAGGAAGGAAGGAAAGGAGGAAGGAAGAAAGGAAGGAAAGGAAGGAAAGAAGGAATCGGAGGAAAGAAGGAAGGAAGGAGGAAAAAAGAAAGGAAGAAGGAAGGAAGTAACAAAAGAAGGAAGGAAGGAGGAAGGAAGGAAGGAAGGAAGGAAAGAAGGAAAGAAGGAGGAAGGAAGGAAGGAAGGAAGGAAGGAAGGAAGGAAGGAAGGAAGGCTAACCAAGTTGGAAGGGACCTGGGAGGTCTTCTAGTCCAGCCTCAGTCTCAGATCTCCAGGACTACCAATACTGGTGAGGTTGTTGTCCGCCCAACGTGCCACATACCCAAGACATAATATGGTTCCAGATCTCCGGAATCCTCTTTCAGGATCTCGTGCGTGGCGGCTTGCGCCATCTTCAACATCTTCTGCAGGTCCTTGTGCGCGCAAGGGGACAGCTGTTGCCTGGGTCCAAGGTTAAGGTCCAGCACCATGATGGCTCCACCAGCTGTGTTCCTCAGGGGCACCGCAACGTGGTTTTCCCCGTAGAGGCGTTGGGTCACCACCAGGGCACAGTCTATGCTCTTGAAAAGGTAATCTCTGAAGGACAAGGCAAGACAAGGTTGGGGTGTCCATTAAACCACAAGAAGTCCTCGACTTACGACCACAAAAGTTCACTTCGCTGCAGGTAGCCCTCGACTTGCGAACATTTCTGTTGCTAAGCGAGACGGTTGTTGAGTTTTGCCCTGTTTTACGACCATTCTGGCCACGGTCGTTAAGCAAATGGGTGCATTTGTTAAGTGAGTCGCCCGGCTGTTCAGTGAACCTGGCTCCCGCCCTGTTTTTGCGGGTCAGGAGGTCACAAGAGGGGATTGCATGGCCCCAGGACCCTGCCAAGCGTCGTAAAGATGAATCGGTTGACAAGTGTCTGAATTTCGGCCACAGGATCATAAGCCGTGGTGGGTTGCTACCAGTTCGCCCAGGATCGGGCTCTGCCCACCCACCCAGACGTTGTGTTGCACGCACAAGTAAAATAGAATAATGAAATTGGATTTAAAAAAATGATATAAAACGGGGGTCAGTCTAGATGATCTCTGAAAGACTCCTTTCTTTAGCATTGGGTTCAAAAGGTAAAACCACAGAAATAACTAACCTTTCTCAGCTGTCAAGCTCAGGAAACATTATCAGGAGTAAAATATCACACTTAGCCAAGCAGAGGTAACCTACAGATCTAAGGGCAGGAACTTCAGATAAGGTTTGCAAGAACACCTGTGTTCCTCTTAAAGAGGGAATACACGTTAGTACGCTTCTAGGAATTAGTAGCAAGGAAATAGGGGGGTGGGTTAGTTGCGGTGGGCTGTCAGCGTTGTAATCAATCATAAGATGTTAAAAGTATGTATAAAAAGCTGCCCTAGGATTCTATTTTTCATTCAGTGTTTTTGCTTTTTATATTGCACTGAATCTGCGCAGTAAACCTCTCTGATCACCCACGGAAATCTTGTGAGTCTTGATTTCTATAACACAAGCAAACCACTAGTGATGGGTTTTGAAATCCGCCCTACACCATAAGTGTGAAGACTGGTCACAGGTCACCTTTTTCCGTGCCCTTATCAATCCGAATAGTCACTAAATGAACTATTGTAAGTCGAGGATTAGCTGCACAGTTGGAGAGGTTCGTACGAACTCCTAAAACTTGTAAGCACAGAATGGACGGGTTGGAAGGGAGCCCTGGAGATCATCTAACCCACCCAACCCTCTGCCCAAAGTAGGATCTTCAACTACATGGCCTAGAGAGCCAGCTTTGCAGAGGGGGGCTTCTGGGGGTTCGCAGGGGTTCGGGAGAACTTCTAGCTAAAATTCT